>VZRF01002082.1:647855-665309 GCA_013396875.1 Vireo altiloquus
CGGCATTGGCACCTCGGGAGCGGCATTGGTACCTCGGGAGCGGCATTGGCACCTCGGGAGAGGCATTGGCACCTCGGGAGCGGCATCGGCACCTCGGGAGAGGCATTGGTACCTCGGGGACAGGCATCGGCACCTCGGGGACCGGCATCGGCACCTCGGGAGAGGCATTGGTACCTCGGGAGCGGCATCTGTACCTCGGGAACCGGCATCGGCACCTCGGGAGCGGCATTGGTACCTCGGGGACCGGCATCTGTACCTCGGGGAGCGGCGCAGGCGGAGCGACACGGGACCGGCCGGACTGCCCTGCCCGGGGGTGAGTATCTGCCGGGGCGGGATAGGACGAGACAGCGCTTTCCTCGGGGGCCGGGCAGGGTTTGGCTTCTTCACGCCGAGCACAGCCGGTGTCGGCTGCCGGGACGGGAGCACAGCCCTATTCCCGAGCTCCCCTGAGCATCAGCTGGAGTTCCCGGACTCCGACGCGCCCGGAGCTGCTGGCGGAGGGAGGGCAGTGCTGGGCAGTGCCGAAGCCCGGGCTGGCCGCCTCTTGCCCTGCTGTCGGGCGCGCTCCGGGCCGTGCCCGGTGCTCGGAAGCCAGCCCAGCCGGCGAGGCGGAGGGGCTGCGGGGCCGCGGAGCGCTCGGCACCTCGGTTTTGCATAAGAGTAGACGAAACTGCCTCTTTTGAGTCGAGAGGCAGGAGAGATGGTAGGAAATGCGGACTGGGCTTTTGGGTCCGAAGGTGCCCTGCTCCTCATAGAAGGCAATAGGGACAGCTGGGTTTTCACAAGATGAGAGGAAAACATAGGCATTTTCAAATATGTGCCTTCTCATCCCGTCTCAACGGATGTCTACATTTCCACTGTCTTGTTTGTCTGACTTAATGGGTACTAACATTTTATTAATAGTGCTCATACAGGCTTATGAATAGCTCCAGAACAGATTTTGCAGAAAATTAGGTTTATATGCAAAATATAATAGCTTTTCCTTCATTCTTGAGTGTCATCATGGCGAGATCTGGAAATGGGTGCAAAAGTTAGTGTTCTTTGATTGCTTCCTATTAAATTGATACTCATTTCCTCCCTAACGAGAAGAACTGGCACTCGTGTATGCCTGAGATAACTACATGTCACTCTGTGATACCGAGAAAGGAAATGACTAGAATAACAACACTGGCTGAAAAAGGACGCTTGCACTTTTTGTTCCTGTTCTTTAGATGGTATTTTAGGAACTGTCTTTTAAGCTGTCAGGGATCAAAATGGTAATATATGACTTTTTAGGATGAGAATACAATTTGAAGAATGATGCTTTCTTACCAGTGCTAATATTCACTATTTAAATAGTGATGAGACTACAAGATGACCACAACTTTTTTATTCAAGACAGACCAAAAGTATAACAGATGAACAGAAAAAAAGGTCGTCATTAGGAAAGGATGGCTTAGGTGCCCAACTCCTACAATGACCTTTTTCTCACACTTTTTTCTCTAACTGCCTCGTACAACCACTACTCTGAAATGAAATTGCGTGTTCAGTCATATGGTATCTGGTGTTTTGGCTGAGGCTGAAACTGCAAGTTAAACTGTTGTCGAAAGACATATCCATGAAGAAAGTAAGCATGGTACAGGAGATCTCTTGAGACATAAAAATGAGTAAAATATAGTACCTTCTGGGCACTGCAGATAAACATGATGCTATGGAATATAACTGCATATTCTATCAGTCCTGTTGAAGTTGTGTGCTGTGGGATTAGGCTCCGTGTCCAATATCTTCCACTATACTATAACAGTGACCAAGATCTGCTTCAGAAGGAGAAATGGTAGTTGCCACTGGTGCATAGAGATGGAAGAGAATCTGCTGAGTGAAAAGAGTCACCCAGCACAGGCAGTGTGAACATGTATGCTGTGGTGGACACGCAGTGACACTGGGGACGAGGGCACTGAACAAATCATGGGAATGCAGGGGCACTGGGGGACTGTAAGATGTTACTTAATCCATTTGGTGCATCGTAGCTGTACACATAAACCAGGCCTGAGAGGGGTTTGTCTGTCTTCTCTCTCTTTGTCAAGGAAGAAGGTCCCACAGTGCTTCCACAGGGAAATGTTCCAATTTTCAGCAAGTCACAGCCAGTTCAACATAGGTCTTGTCTGAAACAAATTGATTACTTCGCATGTTTCCAATGTCAACATAGGGATCAAACTGACCATTTCCCTTTTCATAGAAAACTCCTTTTATGTGTTGGAGTGCTGTGTCTCTTTCCCTGGTCTTCTGAATTAAATGGAAATAATTCCTTCAGCTCCTCTTTCTCCAGGATTGTATTTTCTAAACTGTTTGGAGACAATGCTAAATATGTTCCCTTTGACTTTCCTAGTGTGATAATTGGTGCAGGATGTACTATTCCAGCTGAGCAACAGTTCTACACCAAGCAGAGTAAAACCAGTCCTTCCCAAGCCATCTCTCGTATAAGACATGGGATTTTGGTTTTTTTACAATGGCATTATATTGTGAACTTGTTTTGTAGCTTGCAATCAGCTATAACTCCACCAATGCTTTCCTGCTGCCAAACTTGGTGTTTCCTGCTTTCTGCATGTGTGAATAATTTTATCTAAATTATTCCAGGCTTGTCTCTATTGAATTTCCTTTTATTTTTGTTAATTCTTCTCTTACGGTTAAGACCACTGTAAATTCTCATCATGTCTCCTCCCCTGCCCCACCAAACACTTGCTTCTACTCCCTTCCAGTTCAGACTGTACAAGCTCATGTTTGGTTCCACTCTCCAAGTTACTAATGGAAAATATGGATAACCTCTGAGTGTGACAGATACCCATCCTAATGCTGGGTATGTTTTGAATATGATATGTTCAAAACTAGTTCTGATGGTGAGAAGACAACTGCTGTGTCAAGTACGAAGGTGCTGGACCAGATACACTTTCTATTATTTTTTATCTGGCCCATCAATTTTCTTTGACTCTGGTCATCCCTGTGGTTCAAGGATGACAAAGCATGGTGCAGAAGTTACTGAGGCAATGTTAACTTGATCCAATAAACTCATCTCAACATCAAATATGTGGGGTTACTGCTTTTTGCAGTGAAGCCATTTTTGGTTGCGTTTGCATTTTGGAGTTATTCCCCAAGACGTGGCCATGAACCAACTCTGGTGAGGAACATCATTCCCAGGGAGCAGTCTAGGGCTGGCTCCTGAGAACCCCCTCTTGGGTGGTGGGGGCTCCACATGAGGGGAGCAAGGCAGTTTGCTTTCTACCTCTGCTATGACAGGCTAGATGAGATATCAAGACACCCTAAACAGTCAGCAAGAGCTTTCACAGAATGTTTGGCACTTAACATCTAGGCCATATTTATGTTTTTTATCAGAAAGAGAATGATGTCACATATCTATGATAAGAAGGCTTATCATGTATGCAGCTTTTGTTTAATTTCCTATGGCGGTTAACCCATTATTTGCCAGGATTATCCTCAACAAAATCATGTTCACAAAAGTCAAGGAATTACTGCATGCTCCAGCTTTTCCTTCTGTGCCTTTTCTCTGTGCTGTGTTCACAGTAGTAACAACTCACTTATTTTTGAAAGCAAGAATAAAGCTTGCTTGAGCTTTGGATATGCTCAGTCAGGTGCGTCCGTAATTACATCTATATCGTCTTAACTTCACTGGTGCTTTGAATGGGCCTGTAAACACCCAGGGGCTGCTAAGTAGCATAACTGCCAAAAAGCCTGACATGTCCTGGGGCTGATGCTGTGTGTATGCATGTGTGGCTGTAGGGGTTATTTCCTGGATAGAACTAGTTTGGTGCAGGTACAGTTGTGTAAATTTTGCAATGGGATCCCAAACTGAACCTCACGTGTACTGGCCCACATGAAAAAATACCAAGAACATACCCTTTATTTAACCTTAAAGGAATTTTTTTAAGTCAAGAGTACTTGGTCTCAGATCAAAATACTTTATCACAAGCCTTAAATATATGTGGTTTTTTAAAAAAAAAATGCAGTTGTGCTAATTTAAAAATGTCAGTAGAACATGTTGCTTCTGAGTGATGATCACATGCAACCTCATATTTCTATTTGCATGCCAACATAATGTCTTAATCGCTTATAAATACCACAGTGTGGTAGCAGTGGTAGTTACATAAATGTGGTATGTACATAGCTATTTTGCTGGGCCAAAGTGTTTCAGGGAAGCCGAGGTGGTTAATCAGACAATGTATATACTCGTGGTGCCGCAGTGCCAGCACTGCCTGCGAGTGCGTGGGCTAATTGCCCTGCACAGTGACTTGTAATGATGCCGAGCTGTAGTAATTGCCAAGAAATGCATGGATGGCTGTCTCACTGTTTATGTTAGTGGCATGGATCTCTCTTAATCATTTGCCAGTCTCTTGGAGGTACAGTTCATGCTCCCCTCGTCTCTGTCCAGGCCAATTTTACCTGAAGACCTCAGTGTTGCAAACTGAAGATGAAGAAACTTTTTTTGTCTACAGCTCTGTTACAACTGCTTCCCAACCCACCCAACTAACACTCAACCTAGTTACAATTGCTCATTTATGTCACTTGTGAGAAAAATGTCAAGAGGACATACTGAGAATCCATTTTATTCATCCAGTATTGAAAATTTGTCAGTGGTGATCCATAGCTCTCCAGTGAAAATTTAGACAACCTAGTAAATAGTAGCAGTCAATTTATGTAAAACAAGCCGTCCTCTCCAATACAGGCATAATGTTTACTCTCATGGCTACTGAGTAATAGTAAGTTAACACTTCAGATTTTTTTGTCAGTCTTATCATAAATATGTGAAAAATGCAATGCGTTTTTGCACTGCATCTAATGCACACCAGCAACTTCTCCTAGTTTTGGTACTAATGTCTGGGAAACCTGATAACCAGTCTACGGAAAACACCAGCATGGTTAACCTTCTTCAGTACATCTGAGAAGTATGAGATGCACCCTAGATCCTTGAATTTATAATTATTGCTGTCATACAAAAATTGAGAGTTCCTTTCTGTTGAAGAGATTGAATACTGGTAAAGAAACTGAGATAAGTCAAAGAAGAACCTCCAAAGCTATCAGCATTCTAGTAATTATTGCCTCATTTCTTTTCAGTCAGAGGCAACAATCTGAATTTTAATTTTCCCCCCCTAGGTTTTTCCTAGCCTTTATGGTAGGAAAGGAGCCCCTGAAGTCTTGAAGAGTCTGCCAGCTGCAGAAGTAGCCTGAAAAGAATGGAGTCATCCCTACTTCTCTGAATATATCAGCTTGTAATAAATAATTCATCCTGGCACAAACAGAGAAGTTGACACTTCATGCAAGCTTTTGGGAAAAAATAATACCCTGAGAGATTTGCAAGTGCAGATATTTGTCCCTAGGGTGATGGAAAATATAAAGGTGGTATTCTGCTATACATAGGCTTTGATGAGCATATGAGCTGGGTAGTGTAGTCTTCAGAAACACTTGCAACATCTTGATGGATTTCTGTAGCTTTATAACTGATGGACTTTAATTCCTGAATAAATTTTCTCTAATCTTAAACATTGCGAAATCCAAGACATTCCAGAGACAATAACTTCCTTTCAGTGAGGCCACAAAAAGATTTTGAACTGCTGATCTCTGTCATAGTTGTTAATACTGGAGTTAATACACAGATGTGGTCTTAGAACAGCTTGAGAAGGCAAACTGTCCTAATCATTAGATTATAATTTTTCTTGTTTCAGGCTCTTACAGAGGTGAAGAGAGAAAAAAAGATGAGTGATTTGAAAAATCCAAGCCTGCTGTGCCACCTGTGATGGGCATGGTTGGGAAGACAGGGAATTTGGACTAAAAAGATGACTAGTACTCTGCTATAAGCCAATTACTCTTCTGAAAAGGGGAAAACCTACTGTTAAAAAAAAACGTCTTTTTTCCAAGTTAATTAATATTGTCAAATCTATTATTAGACCACAGATACCAAGCAAAAAAATTAAAATATAATATAAATATTTAATGTAAAAATATTAAATCTGGTCTAAGACAATTGTTTCCAAAACAGAAAGTTACTAGAAAGTTACTAAATCTGAGACTCCAACTCTTAAACAAAAGGCTTCAGCTAAATTTAACACTTTTTTTACCTATGCATGAGTTGCATTTTAGTGCAACAGCAGTACACTATTTGCCTTGGAATGGAGTGTGTTCAATTCAGCAAGTTCATCTGAGTAGATTTCCATCACTGCTGCATCTTCTACAAGACATATGGGAAGTCACTGAAATGTGCTGACACACACTTAGCTATGAAGTAATTTTGCCTAGGAGTGGGTTATTATTGTTCACTGCTTGTTTTTTGGGTCACATCTATTGTGTGTCATGCAATCAAAATCACATGCCATTCAGAACCAGGATGAGCTACGTGGGTTCCTTTTACCTTCCAAGGTTGAGAAGAACTACTGACAGAAATTATTTTTAACTGGCTTGTTTTGAAATATCTGTTGTTCCTCAAACAACTGAAGTAAAAGCTTCATCTTGTAAGGCCCTACTCAAGGCTGAAAAGATTACTGACTAGACTTTTGGTAACCCACAAGCTGGTATTAAGTAACAGCTGCCATTCGTGAATGCTGCAAGAAGAAAAAATGTACACTGTCTTCCTTCCCAGCTGCTGGCCATGAAATATGGATGCTGTGCCAAAACTGTTTCATTATTTCACTGTCCCCAAACTCTGGTCACAGAATCACAGAATACTCTGAGCTGGAAGGGACCCACAAGGATCGAGTCCAACTCTTAAGTGAGTGACCCATATGGGGATCGAGTGTGGATACACAAATATTAAAGCTGAAATAAATATAGGTGTGCAACTCATTTGTTTCTATAGCAATAACTCTTTACCCTGAAGTTATTTCTACATAGTTAACATGCTTCAGAACATTAGCATGGCAATGGAAATATGCTTTGTAGGACTCCTTTTCGTATGTATATGGGGCTAAATATGCATATGCATAGTTTTTGATTTTCAGAGTGGATTTTTTTTTCTTGCCTGAAATCCCATGTCATACACAGTTGTGTGAGGCTGCAGTCTTATTGCAACAGGACGATTTGTATCTTTCTCATGCATCATGGGAAAGCCAGTCACTGTGGTGATTAATACCAGTAAGCAGCACAGTCACATAAAGAGATGAGCACTGAACATGCCCTCAGCTGACTGTACTTGCTGGGTATCTGCCTCCAAAGTAGTAACCTCTGCAGTCATCACCTGGCCTGTATTTCCTGTGTGTGTGTTTGGATGTACACATTATGATGGACTGCAGAAGAAACTTCACTTTTACAAGGACAGATTTATCTAGCCCAAAAATACAAACGTGGAAGTACATGTTCCAGTTTGAATATACGCAGCATTTTAAAATAAAATAAAACTGACAGCTAGTCTATTAAACGTCACACACTAAGAATTAAGGCAGTTATACCCTTGCAGTTGTTACTCCAGCATAGTTGCTGTCTTGATATTCTGATGTGTTATATGTCTCTTATATAGACTTGTGCAAGTAGTTGAATATATTTAACGTTCATGTTCAAATTAGCAAACTTTTTCTCTAAGGCTGAATACCAGAACAATTTAGACTGGACTTTTGGACATTGTCTAATCCGGGCCTGCTCAAAACGCACCCAGGCAGTTTAGGTTGCTGAGGGCCATGTCAAGTAGAGTTTTAAATATCTTCAAGGGTGCAGATTCCATTGTTTCTAAATGTTTCAGTTTGTTTTGTGGTTTTTTTTTCCTTCCTTCTACCCTCCTCTCCATCTCCTATCTGTCTGGCTCTTGCCTTGTTTCTGCTTAGGTCTGTTGCCTCTTATGCTATTGCTGTACATTTCATGAAGGGTCTAGCCTTGCTTTAAGCAGTTAGTGATGGCAACAAGATCTCCCTTGAGCTTCCTGTTTCTCAGGCTGAACATTCCTAACTCTCTCAGCCTCTCTTCATCTGTCAGGTGCTCCAGCACCTCTGACCACCTCTGTGGCCTCCCCTGGGCTCCTCCCAGTGTGTCTATGATGACTAACACTCCAGATATGGCCTCTCAAGTGTCAGACAGGAGGGATCCCCTTTCTTGCTCACTTTTTCCACTCCAGCCTGGATGCATGGCACATGTTCTGGTTCACACCAGCACACCTGTGTCCTGCAGAGCTGCTTCCCAGTCAGAGACCCCAACTTCTACTGCTGCACCAGGCACTGTATGAAGGGAGAGACTGATGCTCATTTTACAGATTGAGGTCTGAGGTTATCCCTAACAACCAGTTATGTACTATGTATTAATTTATTTCTATTCTAATTATAAACAATACTATCAAAATATATGAAGATGCAAACTTTGCTGAGTAACAACAGCATCTGATAAAGGAGGCCAACTTTTCTAAACATTGATTTGTTAATTGAAATGTTTCAATCTGCTGTTCCACCTTGCTCTCTCTGCTTATTTGTTTCAGCTCTTTAGTGTCAGTTTTGTCCCTGACACCATCCAAGAAATGCTAGGGAATTATTGTCCTCTCTTGGGAAGATCTGGTTCCCCTTGGTTTGAAATGAGAATTGGAAATAGGAAAAGACCTCTGTGGTGATGTTACATTCCAGCCTGCTGTTTTTCTTTACATAAAAAATCCTGAAATTCTGCCGAATTGGGAGTTTCTCAAAGCAACAGTTTCCAAATACCCCAAATAAATTTACTGTGTTCCTTGAGAAAAAGGTGCTCAAGAAATCGAAACATTTTCTTAAACCTCACAAATCTCTTCAGCCAAATATTGCAAATGCTGACCTATGGAGTACTCGAGCATGTTCAGCATAAAGCTGAACGGGTGTCCTCTCTAATTTGTGGTGCTTGTGGCCTAAGATGATGCTGACATACAGGCATAAAGTTACTCACTTCCTGTCCTTCCATCCTGTCCAGGTACTGTGTGTAGATAAGGACAAGAATCTTGAAAATGCGAAGATGAAGTAGGAAGCAGGCTAGGTGATGCACTTTAGAAAGAGACTGCAAAAGATGGGACTCAAGGAGAATGAAAGAAGGTGCCAGAAAGTCCCTGATTTAGCAGGAGTCTGAAGTCAGGCTCGAGGAGACGGAATCCATTTGTTAGGACAAAAGTGTGAACACTTTAGCTGTGGGGACAGATCCCAGACAGGTACAGGTCCTCAGTGCAGAGTTAAAAGATACTAATGTTGACTACCTCAGATGTAGGTTTTGGTACATAGATACAAATAATGTAGGCTTTTAGAACTAAGTACTGAGAAGCTGGGAAAGCCCACATTGAAGATTGCCAGTCCAACTGTAACTTGATCCCTCTGTTCTGCTTACAACTAGACTCTACTGGATCTGGGGGATCACGGAGATCGTGTGTGATGCTGTCCACGCCACAGGAGAGGAGCTCTTCACAAGTGGCCTTGATCCATGAGTTCATTCACTGATGTCCAGCCTGTTCCTTCACGATCTTACTCAGCAAAGTGCTCGAGGCTTGCAGCAGTGACTGAAGTAAGAAGGAGCTGACTTCTGAACATTCCAGGTGCAAAGAATTGTGCTTGAAGTGTCTCAAGTGGGCATCATAAATCATCAAGAGTTTATCACTCTTGTCCTTAATGATTCTTGGCTGAAACCTGACTGTGGGGCTGTTAGATCTGTCTTTCCCCAAAACACTGGTAGGAGTTTATGGAACTTTCCAAAGATTTTGCAGGGGAAATCCCTGAGGAAATGAACAGTAGCAACATAGTCAATGAGATAGCATGAACTGAACGATGAATTTTAAATTTTATGTTGTACAACTTTTATTCAGCATGCACAGATTGTAGGCAGAGACTTGGTGGAAGTGATAGTACATAGGCCAGTGTTTAATTGCATGATCTTCCTGTGTGCAGGCAACATTGTGGTGCAATCCAAGGCCACACTTAACACCTCCTTACTCTTCTTTTAATGCTTGACTTTTCCCTGTTGTATCAAAAGACAGAAAAAGCAATATTTTTAGAGATGCTGCAGAATTAGTATACACAGGAATTTACTACAGCATTAGTATTTTCATTTTGTGAATTACTATGTATTTGCTTCTCCATTTCTTCCTGGGGAAGGAAGGGTAGACCTGCTCTTACAAAATTATGAATTTATTACACAAGAGCTTTACTCAGTGTTTGCTTGACAAAGAAAACACAAACAGAAAGTGAAATAATTGTTGAACCAGTTGTTACTCATGTGGAAGGCTGATGAAATTTAATTTTTCTTAAGTTTAAGGAATGGTAAGCACAAAGTTCACAGAACTGCAAAATTGTTCAGGTTGAAAGGGACCTTGGAGATCATTTAGTCCAAATCCCCTGCCAAGGCAGGGTCACCAAAATCAGGTGACATGGGAAGGTGTCCAGTGGGTTTTGAATGTCTCCAGAGAGGGAGACCCCACGACCTCCTGAGCAGCCTCTTCCAGTGCTCTGCTGCCCTCAATGCAAAATAGTTCTTCCTCATGTTGAGGTGAAACTTGTGTTTTAGTCTATGGACATTTTCCTTTGTCCTGTTGTTGGGCACCACTGAAAAGGGTCTGGCCCCATCCTCTTGGCACATGCCTTTGACATGTGTTGATGAGATTCCCTCTCAGTATTCTCTTCTCTAGACTAAACAGGCCCAGGTCCCGCAGTGTCTCATAAGAGAGATGCTCCACATCCCTAATTGTTGATGCCTGATACTCTACACTCAATGGTAGCATCTGGAGACACTAAAGTTGCTCATCCTTTTTTTTTTGATATTTTTTTTTTCCTCACTATCTTGATACTTTCCAAACCATTTTTTTGAAACTTTTCTTTCCCGACTGTATTGGTAAATGCCATTTCTGTTTCTGAGAGGCTTCTTAGTATTCTCCCAGGAAAAGCAAATGTAGAATGAGGGAAGTTCTGAGACATTTTGGGCAGTTGATGTGATGAAGGATCAGGAGCTAGAGAAGATTTCTCTAGTGAGCAGCAGTGGGAGGTGTTCGGTTATTAACATGTCTACAGATGCTGATAGCTGAAGGCTGCTCATCAAGAGTCGGGTTTTTTCCCTCCAAGTAAAAGACTGGCATTTTGCAGGGAGTTTGGGATTATCCTACCATTCTTTTTTATTTGTCTCTAGGATTTGTTGTCTTCTTTCCTGCAGTTTTTGTTTCTAATCTTTGTACTTTCTAGAACAGCGTTTTAGCAATTTTGGATGTGATAGCCATCTCTGTATAAAATACTGTGAACAAATTTAAAATCTGACAGTTTGGGTTATCTTTGATGTAGTTATGTTTGTTATCTATTATTTAGTTATCACCGTGATGTAGTTATTAGTTAAAAATTTTCAACTCTTATCTATTATTTAGTTATCACCATGATGTAGTTATTAGTTACAAATTTTCAACTCTTGTAAACCAATATTTTAGTTACTTTAAACTCATTCCTCCTGTTCCTGTTTTACAGGCAGGATGAAAGACCGTCTAAGTGAGCTGCGTGAATTTGCCAGGTTACACAACCAACAGTTTTCTGATAGTGATGATGACGAAAATTCACCCCAGGATATTCTCCTTTATGAGACAGATTACGCCTTGGAAATTCTTCATAAGGACATACAGACCATCCGGACAGAAAATGACCACCTAAAAGCAGATGTCAACCGTCTCAGAAAGCAAAACACTCGCTTCCTGACTTCCATGCGCCGTCTTAGCAGCATCAAACGAGATACTAACTGTATTGCCAGAGACATTAAGGCCCGTGGAGAAAACATCCACAGGAAGCTGCAGGTAATGAGGGATTTTTGTGAAGATGCAATAACAAAATATGGAGCTATGTCTATCATTGCCAGGGTGGCGAAGAACCACTACGTTGACCTCATGCACACATTTCAGGATGCTATGTTTGATTACAACGCAACGGAAATGAACCAGCGGGAGAACTGCAAGATTCGAATTCAGCGACAGCTGGAGATCATGGGCAAAGATGTTTCTGGCAATCAGATTGAGGAGATGATTGAGCAAGGCAAATGGGATGTCTTCTCCGAGAATCTCCTGTCGGATGTTAAGGGGGCTCGCTCAGCCTTGAATGAGATAGAGACGCGACATAAGGAGCTGGTGAAATTAGAAGGTCGCATTAAGGAAGTTCATGAGCTCTTTCTGCAGGTGGCCCTGCTGGTGGAGGAACAGGCAGACACCTTTGATGTTATTGAGATAAATATGCAAAATGTTGAGGACTATGTAGGAGATGCTAAAGACCAAGTGAAAAAAGCTTTGGAATACAGGAGAAAACATCCCCTCAGAACAATCCTCTGCTGCTGCTTATCATGTTTCAGAAGGCGATGATCCCACTGGAGCTATCACAGACTGACTTAAATGTCTTCAAATTCAGGTGTTCTTTCCAGAGACTTTTTTTGTAATGACAAGCCCTAGAAATAGGGGGGATATTTTGCAGTTGGTTTTGTTCATTGCCTTTTTACTAAATGTGCTGAAGGCTGTTTCTATTTATGAATTCTTAGAAATGTTGATAAAACTATTTTTAATCTAGTTTTTATTGAAAGGTCCTGTTACTGTAACTAGAGGTGCCAGATCTCTGCAGTGATCCTCGTTTCAGATAGGCAAGAAAAAGGAATGAGTAACTTGGCCTAGGGAAGATGAATACTTTCAAAAAGTAACTTTATTCTTATTTGTCCAAGTGAGGCTGCAGACGAAGCCTTACTTCCTGGGGCGACACAGTAAACCACAGAATCAGGAGATTTCAGTTTTAACTACTTTGGAGCCTGCTTGATGCAAATTTGACAAAATACTGAGCCTGCTAGCAGGAGCAGGACATAGAACTAGTTTCTCTTTCAACTTGATTTCCAGCTGTCTTGAATCTTAACAGAAGTGGCTGCACTTTAAATGATAATATGCACATTTTGCTCTGTCTGTGTGCAAGTGACTCTTTTTTTCCATTTTGAGTACCCAACTTTCTCAATGAGGCTAAAAGATCTGCAGCACTGAGGCATCTCACTCACTCTTAACTTGAGCCACTCTCTGGACTCTCAATTTCAAACCTGACATTCTTTCATGTTCTGATACATTTTTCTGCCAATTAACACTTCAGCCAGAAGAGAAGCACGGAGTGGCCTTCTGCAGAAACACTCATAAGAAGAAACAGTTGTGGGATAGAGAAAGCATTTTAGGGTCTCCTGTACTGGCACTTACATACAGGCAGTTTTAGTGGAATGACTGGCCTGTCTGTATATTTTTATTTTTTATAAGCATTGACCAAATATGGATTTTTTTAAATACCTATTTTAAATAAGATGAAGGATTATTTTTTTTTTTAATATGCAATTTTACTGGTGTACCAAAATTTTTACTTTTTTCCAGTTGTTGGGAAATCTCCACTTGGGAAAGCAAACAGAACTATTTCTTCAGTACACCTGAAGAAGAAAGAAAACAGTTTCATTTCATTTCAGTCCTCCTTTCAAGCTTAAAAGGAAGCTCTCCTTTTGTGTAATGGGTGTCTGCCCTTACACAAGGGCAAAACAGTAGATTTGGAGTTTGGAGTATGGCAAGGTAATCAAAAATGTGCAGCCCTGGTAAGCACTGAGCATTGTCATCGAAATGTATTCATAGTCTGGTGAGTGATCATAGCTCCTGCTTCTGGAGGTTTTCCAACTGTATTTCTAGGTGGCTTCCTGATACACTGTGATCTATTGCTATCCTTTGAAATAATGCAGGACATTTTTTCAGAAGTTAATTTTTTTTAAAACTGATGATCCTATTTGTACCTATTTTAATAAATATATTTCAACATTTCAAATATTTTGTATTTGGGAGTTGTCCTCAGATGTGCATAGATGTGCATCTTCACCAGTCGCAGTGAAACTTATCCTTTCTAAGCTTTTGCACCCTAAATTTATATGTGAAAAAACCCGCCAAATATTTTTTACTATTTTTATTAATATAACAAAACAGCAAAATAAATCCAACTTCCAAACTTTCAGATCTTACTAGGAAACACTTTTTAGCCAGACAGGCTTTTTTACACAAATAGAAACCAAAGGAATAACTCTTCCCAGAAACTGAGTGTCCCTTTTGATCTAGCACTGTCTCTGATAACATAGAAGAGTGAGGAACACCGATCTTCTAAACTGTAAGGTATTTTGATATTCAGTAGTGTACTGGTGATATCAGTGTTATGCTTGTCTGAGGACCTCTCCAACAACAGTGTTCAAACTTGAAGTGGGAGAAAGGAAGGTGATGGGCTGGCACCACAGTCAGTGGCTTTGGTGCTACTCAAGAAGACAAAGTTGTTTATTCTGTAGGTACTGCCATTAAGTCAGTGAAACTGTGTATTTGTAGAGAAATACCCTAAAACTGCAAGAGTCAGCATGAGGGGATGAATCAATGAAGAATGAAATAATGTATTTCCTTTCGCATGCATATCCCTAAGCACTTGCCAATGTTTTTGATAAAAAAATAAAAGTACTCTTTTTTTGTGTTCTTTCCTTTTTTTGCATCTACAAATGGAATAAAAGATTTAATAAGAAAAACTGAAAGTGTGGAGTGGGGTACATTGAATCAGCAGCTCTGAATAGTTTCTTGCATTGTCAAAGTTTAGTTTAAAAGTTGATGGACTAAATTCTGAGTTGGTAAAAGGAGATTAAACAAGGCCTTGAAAAAAACAGTCCTAATATTTATCGCCAAAGTAAATGAAATGGGTTGCATAATGAGATAGACTTACTATTTTTTTTTCTAAAAAACCCAAGAAAAATGAGTTTCATGCATTCTAAGATGATTCTCTAGTGCAAAAAAGAAATCAAATTTATTCTGGCAGTTCTGAGAGATCTTGATGATTTCACTAGTAGATATGCAAAACTAGTATTCAAATTTTTAGTTTGATTGAGGCACAGGTAAAGAGAGCAGAAAGAAAAGTAATTGTAAACTCACTCTCCTGACCTAGGGCTATTGCTGCAAGGAAAAAAATGAGAATTATTCAAAAGCCAACCTGAGACCCTTTAAAACTATTTTTAAGATGCACTGTGAGTTAAGGGACACTTAAAAATGACTTCCAGTAACTGAAGCAATCATTCTCTTTGTTGAAAACACATCCATTACCTAATACTATGGGGTTTTTCTACCCTTCAGTTGCGTAAGAACTCAAATTTAGCTAGCCCATGAACTTGCCTAATCACAGTTAAACAGACTTTTGAAAAAAAAAACTGATCATGCTATAGCTGCAAGCACTCATGACACACAGGATGAGTGGAAGAAGATGATAAAGTTGCTTGATAAAAAGCTAGCATACTAATAACAGAAGCTGCAGAATGGACATCTTCTAAGGAAAGCTTTCTTTTCCTTCTGAAAGTCAGCACAACTCTGTAGAGATGTGTGTAGCACATTCTATGGGTTGGTGGGGTTTTTCCCCTCTTCCCTCATACAGCAAACACTTCAACCGGGTTTGAGTGGTGAAAAAGTTAAAATCTGGCAGGGGATGGCTTAGCTTTTAGGATTACTGTTACTTTGGTATTGTTTTCTACTGAAGCTGAAGCTTCACAACCCAGACCACCAACCACCAACCCATGAATCTCAGCCCTGAGGAGAACAAAGAAGAACTGGCAACCAGCAGCACTTTGCTCCTTCTAAAATAAGTAAGACAGCAATGCATAAACGTAAAAGAGACCAAAAAAATTCCCCTATTACAAAAGATAATATTTAGTATGTAATGGATATGTGGATGAGTCTCCATTTCCTCTTGAGCGGTTTTGGTTTTTTTTTTAATCATGGGTTTCATTTTAGCAAAATGGCAGTGGGGCAATTGCTTCCTCAAAATGAAGGACCAGACTGTGGATACACTTGCACACATGAGCAGGTATCTCTAGCATGTGTCTTGCAAGAAATTTCTTGAAGTAAAGGGATAGCTCTTAAGACCCATATACCTTTTTTTCCCGAAGGCTGAACTGAGTAGCTATGCTAAACTGCTGCTTTTCTAATCTAACATGCCTGAAGGATGTTTTGAATGCACAGTCCAAGCTGTATTTCATTATTTCTTGAAAACAAAATATGTTCTCTAGATTTTTGAGCCATGGTAGCTATTTGAAATGATTTGAAAAACGGAAGAGCTACATGGGGTTGTGCTTCTATCTCTAGAAAAATATCACAGATATAAAGAAGGCAGGAAACAGTGTAATTTAATAGATACTGTATGTGGTGATTCTGGTTAATAAATTTCCAATGCAATGGGATTTTCACATGGAGCCATGCTGTTTGTTTCT
Source organism: Vireo altiloquus (assembly GCA_013396875.1). NCBI lineage: Eukaryota > Metazoa > Chordata > Aves > Passeriformes > Vireonidae > Vireo > Vireo altiloquus. Next base: position 664,059 of record VZRF01002082.1, read on the forward strand.
CTAATATGTAAGAAAGCAACAGCAGATCTATCTTCTTCCATGTTTTTAGCATATTATAGAGAGTCTTCATAATGATTGAGCCAAAGCAAGTAAGAGCCAGTGGAAGACAGCTTCACCATCACACCTTACAGTGCACACATTGTTAGGGCACCAAGTCTGAACAAGAAAAAGTAACATTTTACTGTGTTTTTTAGAAAGAGTGTTAGATGTGAACAGAAAAGGAGAAAACCCAACAGATGGTATTTCTCTACTCAATACTCTGCTGAAAGGCACAACCTCACTGTGGCGTGCCTCCCATTTCAAGCCAATGATACAGCATGGCAAGTTCCATTGGAAGTTTCATTCATGAGCTCCAGCGTGGGAATAAAATGGAAAGGAAGGAAAAAGATGTGAGTTTCATGTCTGTCCTTCATGTATGTAAAATGTTGACTTGCGTAGTTTGTGAGAAGTATTTTCCCTCACAAGCACTCCTAGTGTCCCCGGAGCTTCTGAGCATTAACAGCCGAGGAGGTCAGGCACCACCTGTACCTGCAAATTCGAGCCCCGCACCCCTTGCAGAGGGGCAGGGACAGACAGAGTGTCCAACACCCGAGCAGGGAGTGTGCTCCTGGTTCCATTTGTGGGGAAGCAGACGAGCTCTGCCTGCCTCCTCGTGTGCTGGGGGCTGGCACAGGCCCGTGTCCTCAGCCTGCGCCGTGTGGAGTATGTTTCTCACTCCTCAAAGTTTGGTGGCATGCAGGATGTCAATTTTCTCCGCTGAGAAACGGCAGCGAGAACGGGAGTCCGAGCGAACCAGCGAAGGGACTCTTTCCCGTTCTCCCTCTGATGCAGGGAAGGGGGAGGTCCCAGGGCAGGCAGTAACCGGGAATATTGCGATAGGTGCTTCCATAGACCCGGTATATAGTGGAGACCAGCAAAAAAATCCTTGCCCTGCAGTATTTTTCCCCTAATTAAGCATAATTGACAGCTCTGGACTTCATTGGTTTTGGTTCTCCTTCTACGAGCGACAGGAGATACATTCCAGGACACACTTGGACGGAAATAATGAAGTGTCGGTGCCTTATCGGCACAAGCTCTCCGCTGCCCTCTCACGCCCGACGAGCCCGCCTGCACCGCGGCCCTGCCCGCTCTGAGGGGGCTGAGCCCGCACCGCCCGCAGCCCTCGCACCCCGCCGCCGCCGGGCCCAGCACCGCCCGCCCCGCTCTCTCCCAGGGGCGGGCCCGTGCCAGCGCCGCGCACCTCCCCCGCCT
>VZRF01002082.1:665574-689058 GCA_013396875.1 Vireo altiloquus
GGTGTCCCGGCAGAGGGGCGGCCGCAGGGAGCCGGGACGCGGCGGGAGGCGGATGAGAGGCGGGGAGGGCGCCGGAGCGGGCGGATGGCGGCACCCGGCAGCCCGCGCGGGTGTCCCGGCGCTGGGCGGCCGGCGGGGGCAGTGCGAGCCGGGGGAAGCGCCGCGGGGCCCCGGGAGGCTCCCGCAGCCACCGTAACTTCGGCTTTAAAGTAGTGTTAAAGATTATCTCTTAAAAGAGTTTCTGTATATATTTATATGGATATAATGTATGTACATAAATGTCTGCATATACACGTATATACAGTGTGTGTATATGTATATATATGTGTGTGTATATATATGTGTGTATACACGTACACAGAAATACACATGACATGCATTTATACATGTGTATATATATATACATATATGCATACACATGTATTTATACACATACATATCTATATACATACATATACACGCTCGGCCACAGCCTCGGGCAGGGGCAACAGGCACCTCCAGCTTTGTCGCCTCCGGATCGTCACTCTGTTGTTTGTCATTTAGGTGATTTTTTGTGTGTTTTTGGTTTTTTCCGGTTCCAAGCCCTTCAAAGGCTGTATGTCAGCCCATCAGAGTGCTTTTGCAACGTGCAAATCAGTCTAATTCCACGTGCACTGGGATATGAGATGTCTGCAGATGTCCAGCCTGAGGTGTCCTTGGCCGACCCTGGAGGATGGAAGGGGATCCACGCTTCTCAGGGAATGGTCCCTAGTGCTGGCTGTACCCTAAATTGTACCAGGGGTTAAACTAGAAGTTAAGCTGAAGGAGCATGGAGGATTTTCGGTCTGACCTTCTGTTTTTATTTCATTTGGCAGGATACATGGAGCAGTTGTTGTACATGTTGAGGTGTTTAATTTTTCTGGGGTGTGGTTTTGTTGTTTAGGTTTTGTGGGGTTTTTGACAGAGTAGTGTCATTATGTTTAATGTATTTGGAGGTGTGGGAAGCACAAATGAAGCGCTGATCAACACATTTTTAAATAGTAGTGTTTGTCAGAGCATGCTGGGCAAATTCTAATACAGGTAAATACAGTTGTTCCTGGCCACCCTGTTCCAAATAATTTGACCTGAAAATTATTCTAAACTTTCAGTCCAGGTATATCATGTGATGATACAGACTAATTAAGGGATAAACACTCAAGAAAGAGATAACAACTCACGGTGGGCCTTCAATGTAGTATGAAATAGAAGGTGAAATATGTCAGGATATTTTATTACATGCCCATATAAGATGACTTGGCATCACAAATGTGAGCATGGTAAAAACACAGAAATATGACAGTTCAAGAGTTATGGAGAAAAGCCTGGTCTGTGGTGAATTTCTAGGAAATGCAAGTACATACATTGTTTTTTTTTTGAGTGTTACCACAATAAAATTGTAAATGCAAAACATACCACACTTTCTAGAGCTGTTCATTAAGAAGTGGTACTGCCAGGTTCAGATGTTTTATGAAGTAAAAACTCATCGCTATTCTTCATTAAGGTACAAATTAGTAAATATGGGTGCATGTTTGAAGGTAAACTTTGCCTGTAATGTTGTAATGGTAAAATGCTGCCCTTGGAAACCCACATCTTTGCATACAAATTGTGTAATTCTGCTTATGTGCTTATTTACAAACGTTTTTGTACATACAGTTGTGTAAATTTTGTGGATGCAGTGCTGATTTTGATGAAAACTTGGCTCCAGCTATGTCAGTTACAAGGATGAATTAGTAGTGGCTATTCTGCACTGTGAGAAAGAAAAAATAAAAGTAAAAATAATCACAACTTTTACAAGAACAATAATCGCTAAACAGGAAAAAAGAGGGATGGTTTTTAAGATAAGGCAATAGAGAAAACTGGATTTCTTGGTTAGAAGTGTTCCTGTTTCAGGTAAAGCCTTTCTCTTTCCTGAAAAGATTTGTTTTGCAGAGAACTTCCCTCAGTTGTTTGGTGAACCCTTGTTCCTTGCTTCTTAAAACAGCTTGTTAGAGCATGTGCTGATCTAGAGTGGAACATATGATTTTTTTTGACCTGTTCCAGCTCTCAAGAAATACCCTCAGAATCTACTTGCAACAAATATATCCCAATCCCTTCCTACACTTCTCCATAAAGGAAAGCATAGTCTTCTGGGGTTATTGGTTTCCATTTTAGGTGAAGTGACAGAGTGATGTATTGTATTTCATCTCTGGAGCTGAACATAATTTTAAGATTTTTGTTTTATTGAGCAGGTTCCTTTCTTTGGTTTCTTGTTAAACCCTCATGATTTTTTGGTGGTTGCCCTTGCAATTTGACGTTCTTACATTCAATTGTTATATTCTGGCCTTTGGTTTTAACAATATTGCTTTCTGTTGGACTCCCTTCTGTGGATGAGTTGTTTTTCTAAAAATGTCATTATCTTGCCTTGTTTATTGAAGAAAGTGGAAAAAGCATAATGAGTAGTGCTAGAAACTGGAATGAAAAAAAAAAAAAGGAGATTTTTATGCAGGCAGTTGAATGCTACCCTGATGAACCAGGGGTGTTTTTCATGCCTCTGCATATTTCCTGTCTGATGAGAAGCCAGTAATTTAAAATAGTTTTTTTGGAAGCAATAATTCATTTTCATGTTCCTTATTTTGTGGTCTCTGTATTGAGAACCTCAATCTCATTTGTGGAAATGCAGAGCTTTTGCAAAAAGAGGTGAAATCAATGTATCACCTATATTTTAAGCCGTCTCTGAAAAATAAATATGACTCTAAGTAGTCAAATTTATTGGAGATATTTGATATGGAGCTTTCCATACCTCATTTTCCCATTATATAAAGTGGAGGTAATAAAAATACACTGTTTGCAAAATGGGCTGCTATGAAGTAAATTCATTCTTGTTTGCAAAGGATTCAGATGGACACTTAAGTAATCTGGTTATGTTAGACAAGCCCATGAGCAGACTATCAGTGAATTCAGAAAATAACAGGAACAAGGTACAGAGACACACTTTGAGCTGTGAAAACCTTGCAAAATGTTGCACAACTGCTTAGCCAGCAAGCACTGCATGATGTGTGCTGAACAAGGTGGGAGTCTTATAGGAAAACAGCAAGCCACAGCATAACTCAAAATTCTGTCTCACTTCAGAAACAGAAGGGGCTCAAATCAATGAGAAGGCAACCTATTGGTGACATATTTAGGTGATATCTCAATAGTTGAATCTTTTTTAAAAATTTTCAGCAACTTTTTTTTGTTGTTGTTGCATTTTAGTGTGTGATGGAAGCATATAATTTTTAACTTGCATTACAACATTCTTTTATTGTTCCCAATGGCCACTATTTCATGTTGAGATAAAAGGTCTAAAAAGGGCTGTGAAGGTCTTGGACTATTGCACTGTGAAGGTCTTGTATGTAGGATGATCAGTAAACCATCTTATGCGTTTTGCAGACTAATTTAAAATCTGTAAGGTAGGACTGGTCTCTTATGTTAGCAGGAGTAACTGCATGTGAAGTACTTGTTAATTCTCGAACTGCTCTTATTATGGGACATTTTTGGTAAATAAGAGGCGTAAACTATTTTCTGGATTCCCGTCACTCTTAGGGCGCTTTCTCAAAAATTACCACTATTTTATGCAGACAGTTGTGTCTCTGTTTATATATGTGTTTATACAGGTTCATTGATAAAAGGTGCTGGGCTCTTCCTCTGCTGACTGCCTCCAATCTAACCTGCCCGTTCTTAGAATAATTTCTGTTGGACTTGATAGCCACAGCAACCAAGTGTCATCAGCAATGTTAACTAATTCTGCCTCTTTCTCCAGGGCATTACAACACATGGTCCCAAACAGATCCTTGCAACATTTTATTGCTTAACTATTTTTCCCTGTTTTGATAAGGAAAATGAAGGGATTTTCTGCTTGGTTAGTTCAGTCCAAGCAGCAAGATCTGGGGAATTGTGCTGTGGTAGAACATTGATGGAATGGAATGAGGGTCTGCATATCACTTACTGGAGTGCAAAGCCCTTCAATTTACCTACAGTGCAGGCAGAGGTAGGTTCACTCTTATGACTGACAGATGAGCCCTGCAAGTCTTGCCATGGTCACTTAGAGCATCATCACCCCCAGCATGACAATGGCCTGACAGGCATCAGAAGAGACCAGGTGCCCACTCAGCTGCTCAGGTTGGTGACTGGCATTTTAGCTGGCAGAGCAAAGGGCAATAGCTTTGCACTAAAATAAAGGGGTGTGGGCAAGCGTTCTCATTTACCAGATTCTCTCATCAGGACAAATATATGCAGGTAGTTACACTTTACACCAGCACAGCATTATTACCAAAGTATGTTGCTGAAAGTGTCAGAAGACTGAACACCTCCAGTCTGGGAACATTTTCCCTTGTGCTGGCTTTGCTGTGGTGGCAGCAGCCTCTGTAAGGACAGAGCAGACAAGTCATAATTTACACTACAGCAGCAAGGTTTGCCAAAGCACCTACTTAATGAGGGGCACTGAGTACCCTAAAATGAAGGCAGCATAATGCAGAATGTTGAAGCTAAGTTTTCTGGGATCTTAGAGCACTGGGCTTAAAGCATACTAGCATTCATTGTCTGGTATATTTTTGGCTGTATTAAACTTACCTAAATGAATAGATTCTTTCTTGCTGCCAGGGAAGAGCTTCTCTCTGAAGACCATAGAAAAATGCACACTCTTCTGAAGATAGTCTTCTTAAGTGTGCAATAACAAAAATGCCTTCCTTCCCCTAAATATTTTGAGAGAAGAATGCACTTTCCATATTCCTTCATTTTCTTGGATTGCTCCTTCTCTTTCACCATCTGCTCAACTGTGACCTTCTTTCTGGCTTGGAAGTGCTGCAAGATCTTTCCTTCAGACCTCATCTGCCTCATTTTTAAGTGCTTGCTGAAGTGGTTCATGCAATTCTTGGCAAGAGATCACTCACTGGCCATGTGACTTGACAGATTTGTGACACCCAACTCTTGCTATTTCATCATGTGTTGCAAACTTTTTCATGTGAGAGTGGAATCCCTTTTGGGAAGTATGGACTGCATTAATGAGTACTGTTTTGCAACTAATTCATGTTTGGTGATTGATGAGCATATGTATTTTAGTTTCACTTGTCCTTACATATCTGTAATTATTTTCTGTCACACTCCCACCTTTTGCTTTTTGTGTGCATACCAAGAAACAGATCCAGCTGGTCTAGCAGTTAGCTGCTGCTAAAAGAGGCACAGATACTGCCTTTCCTCTGCCCTGGCTGTACTGCACATTCCTGCTGCTTCCCTCTTACATCCCTCAGTCTTTGATTGTCGAGTAATACGTAACAAAAAGCCCAATTAATTTTGTGTTACTTGGATCTAAAATTAATCTCTGATATTATCTCATAATAAATTCTCTGTGAAGAAATGAGGAATTGGAGACAATTTTTTAACTTTCTGAGCTCCCTGACATAGGCGATATAGATCCACTGTTTTTATTCATCACGGAATAGCAGATGCTGGAAGGCCCCTCTGAGAGTGGTGTAGTCCACCTTGTAGCTTAGAGGAAGGTCAGCTTGAGTCAGGTTTTGAATATCTGCAAGGATAAAAACACCACAGCCTCTCTGAACTACCCATGCCAGTGTTTGAACACCCTCACAGGTACAGAAATGTGGTTTTAAGTGTCTTAAAACTAAGTGTTCTCTGCAGGTTAGACTACTCTGAGCTGATCCGAGTTTTCCTTCAGAATGGTCTGGTAGCTATAGTGCAAACCAACAACATCCATCTATTGAGTTGAGGGAGGTAATGCAAGTGATAGCACTCACCTCCATCCAGTACTGTGGCTGATGACTCCTCATTCTAGATCCAGAGGCTGCCTGTGAATAAGGAATTGGAAAGAGTCAATACAGTTTAGAAATCCCTTTTAAGTAGAGTTTTCCAAATCTCTTTGTTGCTAGATCCAGAATAGAAATAATTTATGTATTTAGTTACTGTGACTTCTATATTTTATGATAATATGTTGAATATTTTTGTTTGTTTTGCAGTGTACTTTGCTGTGAGAATAACTGGGGTTTTTTGGAGTAAATTTAGTTTTAATGTTTATGTAGTGAGCTTTATAGCCATGGTTTCCACAATCTGTATTTTGATGGCGCTATGATAGTGCAGGCTCTATCTGTGCCACTTAACAAATCCTATAGTGTTCTGTGACTGAAAACAGACTGAGACATGCCCAACCTGTTGTGCTGCATTCATTTGGGCGACCTGCCCCAGAAGTTACTTGACCCATAAGAAGGAATACTGAAAGCAACTGGATCCCGTCTTTGTGATGTCTCTGTCTGCTTAATGTCTCTGAACAAAATATTTTTCTACAAAAAAGAATCACTGAGTAGAATAATATTTGTGTGGTATGAATGCATAAGTTAGATTTCTTTAAGGGGAGGAAGCAGTTAATCCCTCCCAGTAGACAGTACAGAGAGACATCATGGATGAGATAAGGTTTCTCCTCTGTATGGAGTTTTTGTTAGGGAGACAGGTCAGCCATCAGCACAGGAAAAAGGACCTGTATGACAAAGAAGGTAGGGTGACTGTGTCCAGCTGAAATATTGACAAACTTGAGCATGCTATGAAATACATGAGTATATGAGATAAGAATGGGGTGGGATTGGGTACTGTCATTGAAATGCTGTAAAACCAGAAGTTGTTGTGGTTAGAGGTGCTTTTTGAATGCCTGTTGCTGTTGCTTTTCTTGTTGAGTTTTCTCCAAGAGGACGTTAGGTAGAGTTTGAGTGCTCTTGTTTTAGGCTAAACTCTGCAGAGAATGTGTCAGAAGATCTCCAAATGCATGGTGGTACCCACAGCCCCCAAATGGAGCATCTGGGGGTCCTTTATAGCCAGAGTTAAAGGCAATGCCTCGTATTCATTGAGAAGTCCTTAGCAAGCTCTCCTCCATAGCCAGGAATGGGCCTGGATTGCAGTGTTAACCATCTCAGAATGTTTGATATTTTTAACAAAAATTATTATACCAAGGTAATCTTAACTGTCAAACTGGGATGCATTTAGTTTGCATTGTACATGGTTTCCTTTTATGTGCTGTTTGTCTCTAACAGCCTTGGCATGACTGCTTCCCAGGCAGTAAATACATCCTGGCATAATTAAAGCCATTCCACTTCCTTTGCAGGCAAAACCTCAGAGATGGTATCTCTGGAGGGAAATGCTGGAATTCTCCCAGAAGTTGCCAGCTGCTGTTTATCTATTAACCAGTACCTCAGGTGCTGTCTTTCTGAATCACCGTCCCAGACCACATCTGTATTTACAGTGACCCCCTCTGATCCATAGTTCTTTACTTGGGCAATTGTAAAAACTGAGCTATTAAAAAAATGCTGTATTTTTAAATCATTTTTTTTAGCGCATTAGATATGTTCAGGCAGAAAAAGAAAAAAACCAGAGAAAGCAATTTGAAGACTTGGTTTTTATCTGTGAAAAAATCCATATAAGACAGTATAACTTAGTTAATTCTTAACAAGGTAGCTATATGGGATGCACTTCTGAGGATATACCAAATTGGTTCTGCTGCTGCAGCCAATGTTTATGGACATAAATTCATAGCTCTCGATCCTGTTGCTGCCACTGTGTAAGCAGATTGTTTATCACTTTTTGTTTGGACAGGCACAGAAGCCTGCTTGTATAATTAAAGTTGTAGCATTTGCACAATAGTTATATACATAAAATTACTGTGCCTTGGTGTCACCTTCCTCTATTGATCTTTAAACCAGCAGTAAACGAAATTGAAAATACAAGCCATTCAGGCAAAAATTCCATTAAGGGTAGTAAAGAGTACGGGGTGGGGCTTCTAGTGCAAGGGCAGGACTACAATATTTTTCCAATCTCACAGGAAAGTTGTAAGAGTCATCTTAATATTATGTGATGGAAAATGACATAAATCTATATGGATAAAATGAAATTATGCATAAGCAATTAGCTTCTGCAGAGGAAGAGACATAGGGTGTAAACTCTTTGAAAAGCCCTTCTCCCATGCCATCAAGTAATTTAAACCACAGTCTATTCTTTGGGGAATAGTAGAGCTGCAAAACCTAGCCTGGTCATAACTTTATGTTGTGATAAATTATATACAACTATTAACTCATGACTGTTTGGAAAATAAAGGCCCAGTCTGCATTAACAAGGTTGAACTTGAGGACTTCTTTTGGAAAAACACTTTGATCCTTTTAATATGTTTTGCAAAAAAATGTGTCGTTTCAGGTGACTGCTGCGCTCTGTATTTGAGCCTTTATTTGAAAAAAGGTTCAGAAATAAAATATTTTCATACAAATAATTGTGGAATATCTTGCGTATTTGCAGGACAGAAATTATCGAGTGGCTTTGAAAGAGATCCATCCAAAGCTGAATTTTACCAGTAACAGAAAAACTTTCTAAAATGAATGCTTCTCATCAAGCATAATCTCACTCCCTAAACAGGTGCTATTTAGTGAGATGACTGACCTTAAATCTAACCATAAACCAAAAGAGGAACTTGTATTCCTCAATTACACAGATAGACTGTAGATGTAGTTTGATAACTTTATTTATGACAAACTTCTTCAGGAGTGAAATAGTATTCCTTTTTGTCTCCTTCTGTGATTTGCAAAGTGAGAGTGTCCATTTTATAAGTGGCTTTTGCAAATCAAAATGAGCCTGGAGGAGACTGGTCTGCACCAGCCTCAGTGCCAGGGGTGGCTGTGCCAGGGGTGGCTGTGACAGCACTGAATTACTGTGGAGGAAGGGTATTTTGGGGTGATGGCTGTGCAGGGGCTGCTGCCACAGCCAGAACCCCCTTTTGTGGCCACAGGACCTGCAGTGGCCCCTCTGGACTACAGGGGCTGGAGTGTGCCTCTGCAAGCCACTGATCTTAGACTCAGCCCTTCTAAGGGGCATCACAGCACTTTCCACCTGCTCTTGTACCGTGCTGTGTACACCTAGGAATTGCAGCAGGGAGTTTAATTCCTTGGGAACAGTGTGAGGTAAATGCCCTCCCAGGGTTAAACAGGGATTGGTGCAGGGTATTTAAGGGTGGGAAAGGTCAGGCTCTGAGTGAGCAAACTAATCTGTGTTCTTCACCACTTCTGAGATGGATCCTTCCCTTCCGTTTTGCTTACTTTGAGTTTCAAAGGCTTGATGCATCCTTGCCAATACCTCGTAGTAAACACCACTTTCAGTCTATAGGTACTGAGACAGGTTTAGGAAAGAATTAAGTGGCTTACTGTCAGCAATCCTACCTTCTTCACAGGTGCAACCATTTGCTATATAAGAAGCAGGGCAGAGCTGAGCAAAGAGCAGAACTGAGAAGGGGTGGGCAGGTCTGGGTGATGTGACTATGCGCATTAGGAGTTACATCTGTATGATTCAATTATTGAGTCATTCCTGTCTTTCTGTGTTAGGTTGCAGAAGTGTAGTTCTGTCAGGGACTTGCATCAGGATACAGATGTTATGGTTTAGCTACCACGTCTAGGAAGAATTTTCCAGGCAGGATGGTGGGATAGTTACAATTCAAATCCTAACGAGCTTTGTATTTGTTTTTCATTTCTTTGTATGATCCCGCTCTCACCAAAGTTGGTGGGACAATTCACCCATTTAAATGGTGCTTTCATCGGCATGGCTTGCACTCATCTTTGTCTTGTTGATGCTCTCTTTTCTTTTGCCCTGGCTTGTGGAAGCCCTCAGGAGCAGGAAGCAAATGGACAGGAATTTAAAGGAGCTTCTGGCAGTCTGGCAGTTTCATGGTCAGTATGGACAGCCCCAAAAACAGGTGAAGGGAATGGACAGGCAAAACCAGACAGGAGTCTGGTCTTGAGCAGAAAGCAGTGTCTAGCTTCCAGCCTTACTGAACTGTTTGTTTCTTAGTTACTTCATGAGAGGAAGGAGCGGAGTGTGAGATGGTGATACGGATAACATCACCTGTGATGTAGGGTTGCACGGCCACATGTCAGGGGGTCTGATGGCTGCCTGTGTATGAATACTGTTGACACAAAGTCTGGGAATTGTGCAGAGCTTCAGGCATGTCCCACCTTACACAGAGCAAGAGAGCAGCCTGAGGGCTACGAAAAACCAGTCAGACTCAACTAAAAGTGGAACTATTTATGGGAGGTTGTCTGTTTTCTCTTGTGACTCAAGGATGTTGTTTCTTGTTCACTCAGGCTCAGAGTGCTATCAGTTTGCATTTAAATATAACTTTCCCAGATTTTCAAATCTGCTGTTTTCCCAGAGGAATGTCTGTTCCTGGCATGTAGCCCTCCTTTTATCATACTGAAGTTCACCTCGCTCAGAGTGTTGGTAGCTTCTGGTAGCTGACCAGCAGCCTAAATATTGCCAGACCCCTCCACTCTGCCCTCAGATGGAGACATCGTGGTTCACTTGATCCTACTCTATATGGTAGAGTAGGATGCCTTCCATTTCTTCAGCACAGCCCTGGCCGGGATCCTGAAATACCTTGCCAAGGAGAGAGCGATGGAGGAGGATTACCTTCCTTACAGTCTGAGTCAGGTGGCACTGGGAGCCATAGAAAAAGTAGATGGAGTTGTGGTATGGCATGTGACTCTTCATGTGTCCAGTCCTCGTGTGTCTAATTGTCATGGACACTGCCTAAGTGTATGTGCCAGAGCCAACAAGATCACATGCTGTTTTTGCATATATTCTCCAACTTAGCCAAATACTGTACTGCAGGGAAATTTTCTCAAGAAAATCTAAAGGACTAGACTAAATAATATCCATAACTGACATTTTAAATAGAGACACAGCACTGTGTTTAACCTCATAATTACAAACTTGTACAGGTTCTATAAAACACAACTTCCTTGCATTTTTTTTTTTTAATAGGAATTTAATTTGCCATCTTTGGTAAAAAACTTGATTCTGTATGATTCTGCTTTCAAACCAAATCTCACCCTTGCTTTATTTTTTGAATAGTTCCAAACTGCAATACACTTATACTTTGGTTAATGCATGTGTGCCATGGCTAGTGACTGCTAGTTTAGCTGTTAAATACTTAAGTTCTTGTATTGTCGCTTCAGGTCAGAGAGAACAAAGGTCTGGTATTTTAAGGGATTTGGTGCTTCTAGATAAAAGCATTTTGCATTCCATGCATGTTCAATCTCTAAAGATAAGTAGGGAGGAATACTGGAAAACACTGGTATCTCAATGGAAAGGATAATCAGAATGTAACTTACCTTGCATGGTGGTGGTTTGCATTCATCAACATACCTTTGTTTTTGTTTTCTCCTTGTTATAAAACATTTTGCACTTTTTTTAGTACTCATATGAACACTTGATGCCTGCTGCTGTGAAGATTTTATCATTGAAACAATTGTCACCTAAACACTTCAGTTCTTCAGGTAGTCCTATCAACAGTTATAGCTTTGAGGGCTTTAAAACTGAAGTTATTTTAACCTACAGTAATGCTGCATGATGGTTTCCTCTGGGAACCCAACCAGTGTGTTAGCTGAAACAACTGTATGAAGAATGCTGTTCTCATGGCTCAAACACTTGTAATGCTGTCCCACCCAAACTAAGCTCAGCATGAGGGTGACTTCTAATCCGTGGATGAGATAAGCAATGGAACTATTCGTTACTGTCCCTCAGATTTGAAGGTATTTCTTTCAACCAAGTTAGTGTTTAACTGTCTTTATTTTACTGTTAACAAAAATAAAATAATGTAATTATAAAAGAGGCAGGTGTTTCAGTCTGTTGTACAAAATGAGGGCATTGCCGATTGGCTCTGAGTGGCTGGTATAGAATTCTGTTGGTGAAATAAAATTAAATACAGGGTGTGAAAGGATACTTTTTCCCAAGTGAAGGAGAAGATTGGCTTACATTAGGTGAAACGTTAATGGCAATTTCACTAAAATGAAATCTTAGTGCTGCAGTTCTTTCTAGCTGCACTGTATTTTTTTCACTAGAAGACATCCCAGGAATTCATCCTAACTTGATAGCAGGACTATTTTTAAAAAGTATCAATTTCATAACACATGTGCATGGATGATAAAATTCCAAAGTATCCCAAGTTATTCCATCATGCTAATGCAGGATTTTTTTATTTTGTGAGAATCTTCGGATAATTTATTCCATGATGCTTTTTCACCTCATTTCCATACTGCTTCTGCTAGTATTTTGTACCAGATGCTGTTCTGTCATTAAGGCAACTGCTTCATGATTCTTCTGTGCCTGAAGACTTGTCTACTGCGTGTATCAGGTGACCCAATAAAATCTATTTCAAATCTTGCTCCTTTCCTATCATGAGACCATCCCAATTAAAAATAACTTTTTTTGCTCCATGCCCCAAAGACTCCATTATTGTTTTAGCTTGAATATATTCCTGTTCTTACATATGCCAGATGTGGTTGATGGAGGTGTGTGACATGGATTCAGTGCTATCTTACTTATTTGATATTTCCACCTCTTGGGGAGTCTGATTGCATTTATTTTTCTACAGAAAATCTACAAAAGTAGGGTGAGATAATACTACCTCGAGTAGCTGGCCCCATTGCCTACATATACATAAGCAGAGAGAGGAGGCCTGTGCCAGATGAAAGAAAGAATAGGTATCTCCCTTCTCTGCATAATTAGAGGGAAACCAGTACATGATAGCTAAGATAAATATGCACTTGTTAACAGCTGATAATATTGCTGTTTCTCTCCCCTTGTATACAGCAGCAACCCAGGGGGATGGAGGTCATGGCCCTTCCCGTGTTTGCAGGGGAACTTTGCCCAGTCCTGGACCGTCCAGGTGTTTGACAGCTCTAGGTTGACATCTAAAGCTTCAGGTGGATTTTTGCTGCTTCAGGGACTTACAAGTGTCTCATCAGTCCTACATGTAACATCTTCTTGGGTGGCTAAGTAGGACTAAATACCAATGTGTATGTTACTAAATCCTTTTCCTGTGTCTGAAAACAATATGCTAAGGTGAGCATTTTAAGGTCACCACCAGTGTTTGATCCATTCAGCCATCTCATTTGCTGGCTCTCATTTGCATCAAACTTCTGTGGTGCAGTTTATGCTGGAGTGTATATATATATATATACTGGTGGCCAGAAGGGGCAATGTGTGTATTTTCTCTGCCTTGGCATTATTCTCCCACTGCTTCCCTCAGAGCTGAAGCAGTCTGCTTTGGAGTCAGCTGAACAGCAGTGCTGGAAATGCAGACCTGGTAGGAACATGGAAGTGAGAAGGGAAAGTCTGCCCTCTGGCCCAGCCTTATCACAGAACTTCCTAGTTAGGTACCCACTTGGCCCTGCAAGTTGTCTTGTCTTTGGCTCTACAAATCCAAAGTAATTGAGCTGTTCAGGAAAAAAAGTAGATCATAAAGACATGAAAGGCACATATAATCTGAAGATAAATCATGCACAGTCAATGGAGCTGGGGCTGTGAAGTTGATTTCCAGAGAAGATTAAATGAATCAGAAAGCAGACCCAATGAGGGTGCATTGCAACATATATTCTTTGATGGAATTCTTCCCCTAGAGGCCCCTGGCAATCTGTAGACCTCCCCAGACTAAACCTAAGAGCTTTCCTGTAAATAAAGAAGGGACAGGCTCTGGAGGCAATCTGGATCTCTGTGAAAAGCCTCTTTGTTCCAGTCTGTGAGGGCTGGAAAATTCTTAGGCAGCAGAACTATGGATGCTGACAGGAACAACTCCTCCAGCTGGTTTGGCTCTCTGATGGGAGAGCGAATGGCTGGCTCTGCTGGTGGATCTGAGACCCCATCCCTGCAGCTGAGGGAGACTGAAAAACTTACTGGGGCATCTGGCAAATGTAAAACCTTATGTAGTGTTTGGGGCTTGCTCTCCCTGACTGCTTTGTGCCTCTCCTGCTGTGGGAAGGTGGATAGTTTCCAGCTGAAACAGTTGATGGAAAATGCCTGCTAAGGAAGAAAAACTGGAGGCTTAACTCTGTTAAAGACTGTAGGGATGGGCTGGGGCCAAACCTAGGAAGACCAGGGCATGGGCTGGTGCCATCCCACTGTGCCTGTTGTCTGTGAAGGATGCAGGCATGCTTCTGCTGCTGTCAGGATGGGGGATGGTGAGTCAGGGATCTGCACTGCTTTCTGGGGTTGCTCCTTTCTCTCTGCACCAGGTGAAGCACATGAAAAAATCATAGCTCAGCACTGAAACCAAACTGGGCATGGCTAGTGTTTAGAGTGGATGCCCTGTAAGGAGAATGCATGGAGCATCTGAATTACTTCACCACACATGGAAATACTCTACAAATAAAGTTTTGTTTAGTTATAAACAAGTAAAGTGTTTAAGTGTTTAAAGTGTAAAACTCTACAAGTAAAGTATTGTTTAGTTGTAAATTTCATGCTGGAATGGTTAATCTTGAATGTGTATAGGGGAGAGCACCAGAAATTAGTATTACATTAATGATTAATGACAGATTTGGATGAATTTGAAAGTGTATCCTAAAGGTGGAAAGCAATCCTTGGATTAACAGACCTTCTGACCAGGCCTAGGATTGTAGACTTCCTGGCATTGTTGAAAAGGTTCTTTTTTTCCTTAATTTTTCATATTTGAATTTGGTAAAGTTTCTTTCCTGTTGCTAGTGTTCCTGTTCCTCTGTTTATTGGTTTCTGTTCCTAAAAAATCTAGGCTTTGGCCTTTGAGGGAAAAGGATATGGAGCGGGGAAACAGAGGAAGGCCCTTTGGAAGATTTGTGGAATTTGATAATGTTACAAGTGAGGCCAATTGCTGTTTTAAAAGTTGCTATTCAAGTGGTTTTTTCTGACAGAAATAGAGGAGTCTGAAGAAACCCTTACCTGCTTTTGTTCTAAGGCTCAGGACGTTCTCCCTGTTGTGTTTCTCCCTCAGCTGAGTATCTTCTGCAGGTGTCAGCGGAGGGTTTCCTAACACACTGCTTGGTTTACTCTCTTGCCCTGAGATCTTGGTGCAGTTTTGCACTTTGCATCTTTATAAATAAATCACCAGCTTTCACAAATGAATCACCTATTGTTTGAGGTGGGCAGAATATTTTAATAGCATCTAAGTTAAGAATTGTGATTTTTTAAATGTTTGGTTTGTGTTTTTGACCTGCTGTAGTTAGAATTTATGTCCAAGGAGGTTTAAAGAAAAAATAGGACAAAAAGCCTCACTGAGCTGCAGCTGTAACAGAGACACACGTCCTTTGTGTTATTATTATTTATGACTCATGGTGTAACCATAGAATGGAGGAGTCGCATTCTTTGGAAACTCAGGTCTGGGCATCGCTGAAGCACAGGACTGAAATGGCCTAAAGCTTTTTTACCTGATGAGAAATAGCAAATGGAGCTATGTAGTGGAGCACAGGGAAACAGCAAAATGTCAGGTTGTCAAGAGGTGTTTGTGTGCCCAGAACTCATCTGGTTTTCTGCTGTTCCAGATGGACTTCTCAAAGCTGTTCCTGCTTCCTGCAGACCTTGCCACAAACATTCCTTGGGGGCCAGGCAGTCTTACTTGCAGCACAATTGCCTCAATATTGGTCAGCGTGGTGGGCTGTAGGCATCTTGTGCATACACCTCAGAACCTGCTGCACTACTCTTACAATATTTTAAGAGTTCTCTCTGTTTCATTGAGAACATCTAATTGAGGCTTTGGTAATCATTTTTGGAAAAGATCTTTTTGGCTCTTGTCTGAGCCGTTTGGGCTCAGCACTGCACTGGGAGGCATCCAGCATTCTGCTTTACTCTCTTTGTGGGAGTGGGACTTCCAGGAGCAGTCACGCACCTCATTCCATGCTCAAAATAGCAAAGATCTTTCTGTGGAAAAGTAAACTTTCATGGTTCCTGAGGAAATAAATGCTACTGAATAGTGCTGTGTGGGCTTTAGTACCATACATATGACAGGGAGGACACACTTCAAAAAAAAAGACTTCAGAGATTGTTCAAGAACAAGTTGTTGAATGTAACAGATGAAACAGGAGTAAAAGTGTTTCTCCTGGCCTCTATCACCCACTTGTCTGAGGGGGGGTTGCGTGGTAGGACCGGCTGCATTGAGAGGGCAGAAACACACTGAGGTGCAGGACACACCTGCACCTCAAATGGGCTCAAATGGGATGTCTATGTGCTCATTGAATCACACCCAGAGACACCGAGGAGCATGTCTTGGGGAGTTAAGTACGTACAAATGGTATAAGCAAACAGCAGTGATGGGAGGGGATGAGGGGTGAGCCTGCAGGGCTTTTTCCCAGGAAATGTGCTCTTGTATTTAGTAACTTGAGCAAAACTGTGCTGTGAGCGTTTGCATCCCGAGATGAAATACGCTTGCTGAAACCAGTTTTGTACTGCACTCTGCTTCTTCACATCCCTTGTCAGGACTTTTCCCGGTTTGATGTTAACACAATATTGCTAGATGGTGATTGACACTTGAGGGATAGTACAGATGATTTTATATTTCATAACAAATGTATTGCAGGATTTGCAATACAAGTCTCATTCCCAGCTAGCTTTCCCAGTCATACAATTTTGTTTGCTGTTGTCTTTTTTTTAATTTTTGTGGCATCATATTCCAGACTAGATTTAAACTCCGAATTTGCCAGAACATAGATACATTTGTATTTTAAATATACATTGGTCCTTTTAACAAAGTTAAAAAACCATTTGTCAGATCATAGCCACAGAGGTTTAAAATAGACATTCATTCCTGGTTCCAGGTATAAGCTGAATGGTTGAGAGGCTTTGTTGCTCTGTGTTTATATTCTGTCGAGCTCAATGGCACCTGATCCTGACAGAGTGAGCTCTTTGTTACTTCTGTGCCAGAAATAGTACCTGTACCTGGTAAAGGTCATCCTGTACCTGCTAAATGTTTTTAAGATGAGTCTATAAGTGCTTGAAGTGTAAGAGCTTGGATATTATGTTACAATTATGTTCTAATGGCAGAGTATGGTGGACACTTAAGAAGCTCTTGCTCTCACATGGTTGGAAATTTCCCTGGAAATGCTAGTAAGGCTTTATTTTCTGAAATACAAAGTCCACATATGAGCTCTCTCCCAGCAAGGACAAACTCCAGCATTGCTCCCATTTCAAAGGTTTGGCCTCTGCAAGCAACCTCCAGTTAGATACATCAGTGATATATTAAGGGATTTTGTTGCTCCCTTATTTTCTTCTGACAGTAACTCCAAAAATGGGGATTTTTAAGAGTAGGAAAATTGTTTCAACCTCCTTTTCATTCAGTTTTGTGGTCTCTTTCTTCATTTCAGTGATTAAGGACTTGGCAGGGCTGGGCCTCTTTTTTGGTTTGGACGATAGCTTTGGTTTGGAACATCCTAAAATAAATTACATCCAAAAGTTTCCTCTTTGTCTGCTGTGATTTCAAAGCAGTTTTCATGGCTCAGTTCAGAGCTGCCTAAGAGAAGAAAATGGAAGAATAATTACTGCCTGCAGAGCTTGTAGCACAGTTATTTAAGTAGCTGCAAGATAATTTAAGGTACAGACAAATTTCTTGTTCCCTGAAGAACTCTGTGCTTTGAGCCAAACATTTTTCCTTGATCTAGGCACATGGTTCCTGTGGCAGTCAGGCATCAGCCACAGCCCCAGTGTGCCAGCAGTACTAGCAAGGGCACCGTTGGCATTCCTGCCTGTCTGAGCTACAAAGCTCACCCCCATCACTGCCCTGTGTGCTGGGTGTTGTGGCTTTCCATCACTTATGGAAATTTTATCCTTTCAAACCCTCCCACTGAATAAAAAAAAAAAACCCAACCAAAACAGTACTCTTCACTCTGGGAAACCCACAGCACTCGCTAAGTTCAGACCTCAACCTTGGCCCTTGCTGTGCAAAGCAGAGGGCTGCCCTAATGGAGCAGCCGAGATTTCCTGCTCATGTAAGGGAAATTTCACAGTAGACATTCCAGCCAGATCTAGTGTTATCATGGTGACTTTATTTATTTTAGTTAAAAGCCAAAATCCTTGTCATTTCAGGGAAAGAAAAAGCCACTAAGTGGTAGTAATTAAAAATCATGTAAGCTTTCAGCACATAAGCAAACCTACAAGTTATGGAAATATGAGGCTGGTGGTAGTCTTGCAAGCCCGTATAGAGTTAGTTAGGAGAGGGGCTTTCTAGAGGCTCTGAGGGCACACTTGCAGTGACAGATATGGTAAAACCTGGCCAAGCCTTCTCCTGGCCATAGGTTGTGCATCTGTGGTCAGAAAGCTGAATGTGCAAGAGTTTGCTCAGCGCAGTGGGAGTGCTGCTATCCATCTTCTGGACTGCAGTGGTCTTGCAGCTGGAGGGATCAATGCTGAAGCATTTCAAGCCTGGTATCTGTCTCAGTCCCCATAACCATCTGTGTCCTTTTGTGATTCAGGGAGGCAAAAGCCACACAATGTCAAGTCTAAGCTATGGGGAAGTTTTCTTGGATGGAAAGTGTTTAGTGGCTGGGAAAATGGGACATCCATAGCCCAGGTTTTTGCTGGTGCCTTTGGTGTCCCAGGGGGTGCCATTATCCCACTAAAGACATTAATGAATTGTGTTTTCCAGCAGAGACATGTTATTAACACTTCGGCAATTTTGTATGTAAAACCTTAAATTCTAATTAGGGAACATCTTTAGGGGTCAAGTACAAAACATCCACATTGATAATTTAACAGGAAACAGCAAAGAAAAGGTGACATACCTAACCAATCCAAAGGAAGGGAAATAAATGTAGAAAATACTGAGAATTTGTGAAAAATTGTTTTGTTTCATTTCCACAGATTTGATTCCATACTGGGAGCACTCATGGAGTGCTAAGGAGATACTAGTTAATTTTGGTAACAATAAACTGTGTCTTCTCCCACTGCTTACCCTTAAAGTAAAAAAACTTTAAAAGACATATCCTTTCCATTGCATACTGGTGAGATCTTTCATTTTTAAAGTGTTTCCAAGTTTTCTTTGTCCAATCATCATATTATTTCACTCAATGTGCTCATGATGGAAGATGATATTTTTCCCCTACTACAAAGAGTAAAACAAGTTACTAAAATAAAGCAAGTTACCCAAGTTTCTACATTGTGTTTCTTTGCCTAATCCATAACTTGATGAAAAAGTGTATTTTATAATTGTACAAGCATTAGATATTTATGTGTCTAGCCACTGAACAAACCTATGCCGATACATAGCACAGGCTATTCAAATGAGAATGAAACACTGCTCAAAAAATAGCCATGAGTGAGAGAAATAAACAGAAAAAGGAAATAAATAAACAGAAATCAACCTGTGTTAGGAGTGACTGACTAGAAACTCACATCTGCCCTTTCAGGGGATTGCCTCACAGTGTTGGTCAAAGGTTCCTGTCTTGCACAGGCACAGGCATCTCTGTTGTTGATGGTTTTCTTTTTTCAATCCTCTGCTGCAGTTAAGAGAGTTATGTTGGGAGGGTAAATTGATTAGTATAATTGTTCATTAATGCACTCTTATTTAATGTCCTTTGAGAGATTATATTCTTCAGAATGATGATAAATTATGGTAACTCCAATTAATGTCACTGCAGCTAAAGGGATGTAAGCATTTCTATTAACATGGAGCAGTTTTCTGAGGTTTTATAATGAAGCTGTAAAAAATTGCTGAAACTTAAGGTACAAGTTTCCAGTATATTTTATGCACATAATATTCCCTTGAATCTGATCTAATCGATAGATTTGTCAAATCTAATAAGATATAAATAGAGTGGAAAGAAGCTACTGAAGATACAGATTCCAACTTGTAGAAATGGAAGTATATAAGAGAAGTATATATATAGACTACTTTCTCTTAAAAAAGCAGGGTTAAAGCGGGTGGACCTGTGGCAGTACAGGTGACAGGCATTTTGCTCAAAGGGCATCTTGCACCCTGGGCTGGCGTCTTTATCAGGATTCCTGCTGCCCTCTGCCTCAGTCCATTCTCTGTACTTGATAGCTTCTGATGTATGGTTAACTTGGTGTAGCAGAACAGTGTTGAATTTCTTAAGCTATGTTGATATTCTTGGAGGAACTCACAAGGAGCTTGCACACAAAGGCAGCTGACTTTGGAATAAAAATAAGAATTTTAACATTAAAATCAGATCTCATCCTAAAATGTTAGAGGTAGAAAATGCTGTCCCACCTTTAAAAATTGTGCTGACTTTGAATATTTTAGTATGAGAGCCTTGAACAACAAAGATAACTCCAAAGCTATAAAATTACAGAAAAAGAAAGGATGAGAAACTAACTAAGCTAATTATGTTATCCTGATGTACTGAAGTTTTTCAAAGGTACTGCCAAAGGAATTGTAAATTATACGTCAGCACCAAAGCACCAAGGAGCTGTTAACTTGAATTCTGGTGCAAGTTCTGCAGGAAGAAAAATGTCTGCTGAGTAACAGCCTGCCTGATCTGATAACTGAGACTGACAACATGATAGGCTATGCAGAAAGGGGCAATAAAGATGCTCTACTTACAAAGCAATCCATTTGGTATCTCCTGTCTTCCTGAATATGGAATAGTTTTCTGAAACCATGACAAAACATTGATGAATGGGCACATGCATTATTGTAGCAGTCAGTCTCAAGGTAATGAGATACACAAAATTCCTACTTATATTGTAATCCTGTCAATTATGAGTGTATTCTAAAAACAGAAATGCTAAGAACAAAGAAAAGAGAAGGAGACAAGGTAAGATGAGCTGAGAGCCTCACAAGAGCATTGTCTTCATGCACCAAGGAATAAAGTATTTATTTACTTTGGTCAAAGTTCAAGAGCCTTGCATCTTTTCAGCCACTTCCTTCACTGTTTCTTTTTCTGTATTCACTTTGTCTTTCTTGACATCACCTAAGGGGTTAATGGACTTTTCCTTTATTTTCCTATTTTATTCTGCTTATACAGAAAAGTAAGCTGTGCCACACAATCCACATGATATTAACGGTCAGCAGGTATTTGTATATGAATGTAGGTTTTAGAAATACAACTGGGTGAAGACTTTGTTGTTTGGCTTTAAAATTGTGCTAGTCATCATTTTCTAATTTTGCCAATCACTGGAATAAAAAATTAGAGAGACCTAAAGCATATACATGTACAGAATATTAAAGGTTACAGGGTTTTAATTTTTTTCTCCCCGATGAAGATGGGCCTAAAGACCCAATAAAAATTATATATTATATATATATAATTGTATATATATAAATTATAGCCTTTGCATGAGAAGCCTATAGTCTAAACAACTAGCTCAGAAAACTCAGGCTTTGATCAACAGTAGAGTGAGGATAGCTCTGGAGAGAAGCATGTTTGAAACACACCAGAAGAAATTTACCTTCTTCCTTGAGGTAGTGTGCAGTCTCATTATTCTATCACCCTTCTCTTGGCACTTTGCAGTTCAAAGGAACATAATGATGCTACTTCTGTCTAAAACAGGGAAAAATGAAAAAATAAAAGGAAAAAAGATGAAACACTATCAGGTTAAACTGAAATGTGTCTCTTTTTGAGAAATAATTTGTAGGTGCTTTCAGAGCAAGATTATAAAAATTGGGACCTTGGAATTACACACAGAGATTTGAAATGGGTTATACCAGCTCTCCCCTCCTGCTTATCAGCTTGACTGCAGCTTTTAGCAATCAAAGTTATTGCTGCCTGATAGCGGTCTTGGGTAACCTCTGTGAAAGGAGTAATCCCCTCAGTGCAGCCCAGAAAATAAAGGGCTTTTTTTTCACTTAATGCTAATTAGGCAAGGCAATGCAATGCTTTGGGATCCCTATCCCTGCACTGCTGCTAGATAACCAGCAGTGGGAAGTGACAATCTCCATCTGTGCTGACTCCTGTGTGGGCACTGGGTTACATGGGGTTTTGTCTTCTTGAGCCATGTGAAAAGCAGCTGGGTCTGGATTGTGGGTTTCCAGTATTTGGGTGTTTTTTCATTACTGGGCATTGAAAATCCAGCACGCAGAGGGAATCCATGGGATGGGGCAGAGAAGCAAGAGCAGCAGAGAACAAGTGATGCTCCTCTAACCACAAACATTATGTTTGCAGTACAGGTTTTTCAGTGTAATGTAAATAAATAGGCATAAACGCAAACCATGCTTTTCCAATAAATCCAGCCTACTGCGTATTAATGGCAATGGTTTTCTAGTGTTTGTCATCCATGAGCTGCAATTCTCAATAGAGTCACAACTCCAGTCATCAAAAAACTTTGACACATTATTATTATCCTTTTATAAGTAAGAACCATTAATGACTTTATGCAGTGGTTTGGATTAAGGAGATCAAGGATGAATTAACTAATTTGCACTGAATCACTAAGGAAATCCATGGAATGATCCAAACTAGGCATCCTAATTTTTAGCCTTCTTTGAAATGCAAAAATACAGCACACTATCTGTAAGGCCTTACAGCCTGCAGTACAGAAACAAGAGACCCAGTCCCTCTTCCACATGTACTGCACCAATCAAAGGCTGAGGAAAAAAATGTTAAATGCCATTAGAATTATGATAATAATAATTTACAAGTACAAGGTTTTGTTTCTTTGAGGTATCTCATTTTGTTTCTTGGGGGAAATAGTAAAGTAAGGGTAAATATCAGAGTTAGGTTAGGCTAACATGCATGTAGTCATTGTTTACTCTTGTTATCTGTAGTGCCTAGTAAACCCATGAGCTGGGTACTGGTAAGAAAAAAGACTTTTGAAGACAAATCTTCCTCATTTCACATTGCTACCAATTTCTGTTCACCTGGAGGTACAGAATAAGTATGTTGCCAAACTCCCTCCTTTCTGGTAGCTAATAAATTCTGCACCTCTCCTCCTGCAGACTGCTGGCCTTTTTTGTTTAGGTGGTGAAGTACTCGGTGTTGGGAATTCATCTAACCTTGAAAACATTTTGGGCTGCATGGTCTGAGGCCTGGTAGGTAACACTGAGGAATTACTCTGCTACAGTTTCTCTCTGATACTGCTGAAACTTCAGACTAATGCTCATCGAGATAAATACAGCCACGTGTTCTTGCAGCCGTACCGTACAGGTGAGCACGGATTACTTGCCTGTGCAAACGTGAGTAAGTTCATTCCCAGATTGCAAATGTGGCAATAAATTAATTAGTGTCAGCTAAATTTTACTAGCATTTATATCTGTTCATACATCAGAAAAGATTGCAGACACCGAGCATCAGCACGTTTTTATTGATCCATAACTGCTCTTGTCCAGCCGAAAACCAGGAGTTGTCACTGCTAAGTGGCCCTGTGAGATGCGGCACGGACACCTGGCCAGAACAGGGGGGTTTCGGGAGAGTTGTTTCCGGCTGTTTGTAAATTTCCTAAGTGCTTCTCAAATTTTGCCACACTTCCTGACTTTGGTGTTCATGGGACGCCGCGGGGCGCTTCGCCTCGGATGTGCTGCGCGACTGCGCTCATTCGGGGAGGGAGAGGAGCAGAAGGAGAGGCGGGAGCGCACAGGTGCGGGCGGGAAGGCCCCGGGGGAGGAGCGGAGCGGGACAGCACTTCGCCACCACCTCGGGCGGGGCCCTGGGAGGAGCGGGGCCGTGCCGGCAGCCGCCCGCGGGCTCGGGGCGGGGGCGCGGCCGGGACTCGCTCCGCTCCGCC
>VZRF01002082.1:689555-735298 GCA_013396875.1 Vireo altiloquus
GGCGGCCGCTCTGCCGGGGCGGCCGGGCGGGGGCGGGCGTGCCCGGGGCCTGGCCCGCGGAGCTCCGCTTCCCTCACCCGGGAGAGGGGCTGCCTAGCTTCTCCCACACGTGGCTGTCGCGCCCTGGGCCGGCCGGGTGAGCGCCCCTGCCTGTGCCCCTTGGCTGCTGGCACACGCCCCAGCGCGGGGGAGCGGCGCTCCCTCGCTGTGCCACCCCTTGGAGTGGGGCTGTCCCGCTCGGGGCTAGCTGGGTGATGGGTGATGGCGGTGGTGGCGTGTCCTGCCCCTCTGGGGGTCGCGGCTGGGCACGGGCTGCTCTGTCGCCCAAGGCTGAGCGAAGCTTGGTTTACGCGGCTGCACCTTCAGGGGCATCCCGCTTGTAAGATGCCACCATCAGGTGTCCCGCGGCAGGGGCACAGCGAGTGGCCGGTCGGCTGCCCCGCAACACGCGTGGGCATGGCCAGCAAGCCTCGCACGCGGAGTCACACCTGGCGCAGCCCGTGGAATTACCGTGCCTTTCTGCTCCTGGTCCTGTGCTGTAGGTGCTGAGACGTGGCCCTCCATGGGAGCCTTCTCCCGAGGGATTTAGGCTCCGCCCGTGGCATACCGCCGCCCAAGAGCATGGCCCGTGTCTCCGAGCCGGAGGAAGGACCTGGCGGGGGACACAGCGAGTTCAGCGACATCATCAAGTCCAGATCAGGTAAACTGTCGAGAGGAATGGTGTTTTCCCCTTTTCTCTTCTACTCATAGCTTCTGACATAAGCTCACACTTTTAAACAGCACGTTTGTCCCGCTGTTTTTTTGGGCATATGTTGGTAGTACAGCGGGTGAGTGAGGCTGTACATGCAGCTCCCCTACTGTTACTGAGTAATAGTAATTGTAGGTCTTTGGGTTTGTTTTGTTTTGATTTTTTTTTTTTTTGGTCAGTATTAGTCAAGTCTGTTTATTTGGGATCCACCTCCGGCATCATAATTACCTCTACTTTTGTAAATTGCCATGTGCTTAAAGTGCTCTTATGCAACCTAGTGTTGGTAGCTTTTGTGTTTATTCTCAGGCACTGAAAATGGCAACTGTGGCTGCAACATTGTGCCTCCTAAAAGTGCATCGCAATAGTACTCATGCAGCAAATTAATGTGCTTCCTCCTTAATGTAAAACAGTTGTCTAAGGCTACTCACTCAGGCATTTCCTCCAGCAAAACATTCGTGTAACAGACCTGAAGGTTATTGGGAAAACGTGGATTTTGTTTGGTTGTAGTGTGTTGGGGTCTCTTGAGGCTCTGAAGGATGCTGGGGTGGGTAATGAGATACCGTCACTTCAGCAGGGGGAGAACAGAAGTTTTGGAGGGACAGCTGTGAGCTGTTAAAACCTTGGTAGAAATTTGTGCTCCGTTCAGAGACTGGATGCTCAGTTCCTCAACCTCACAGGCTCCCTTTTCTTTCTTACATGCAAAATGCTCCTGTTCTCAAAATATTTTCCTTTGATATCTAGCAAACCTTGCAGTGGTTTTTTGAAAAAAAAAAAAAAAGAGATTTCCACACATTAAAAACTGTAGGTCTTCAGTTGGTTGTGATTTGATATATCAGATTACATAGGATGTGGGTTTGATCTGGATCTCACTGGTGTTTGAATAGTTTGTTTCTTAGACCTTTTGCTTTCTGAATCTTCCTCTTCTGGAAGAGCAGTTTATGAAACAGATGCTTGTGGGTTTTTCATCTTGAATTCTGTAGTGTTGGTTTATTTTCTGCTGTTACTCTGGAACCTCTGGACATAACTTCATTTGATTGTAAGTGTGTAGTCAGCATCTTTAAGGGCTTTGAGTGCGGGAATAGCTTGCAGACAGTTGTGTGCATGTATGTGTGCAAGAACTACAGTTTTATAGGATGTGGGAGGAAACATGGATGTATTGGAAGTTTTTCATGAATGAACAAATTGTACAGTAAGTTCTGTTGTTTTGGTTAGGGCAGATGATTGTAAATTTCCTGTTGCAATCACTTGTGAATGAGAAAATGATGTGAATTCTAATACAAGGCTAGAAGACTTGTGCACTAAATTAAAAATAGTGAGTGAGGACTGACCTTAAATAATTTTTTCTAAATATTATGCTGGTTTGGATCTGGATGTGTGATTTCTTCAAGTAAATCACTGTTCTACTGTAGCTGAGATCTGAACCATTCACTACAAGTAAATCTGTGGGAGGGTTTTCCTAATGAAAGGAAAAATTAAAGTTTCCTGAAGCACAGATGACAGCAAATTAAAGGCTAGTTGTCGGGACTGAGGAGAATATATTTTAATTTTCCTAGATATTTTGAAAAGAGAATGCTAATTTTGATACTTTAAAAGGAAAACTTTTTTGCTGAGAAGATTTCTCCAGCATGAAATGCTCTTCAGTCTAATTGACTTGAAATACAATAGGAGTGTTATCTTATTAATATTTGGGTAGCTAAGGCATCTGTATGGCTTTTGAGGCTCAAGAGATCAGAAAAAGACAATTTGCTGTTACAGAAAATAGGCTGTTCTGTTTCTTGCTGCTCTGTAAGTTCTTAGCACCAGTGATGTCAAAAGTCTCTTAACACTTTGGTTAGGAGCATATGCAAATGTGCATTTAATATTTTCACTGAATAAATAAAATACAAAACACATATGTTGAAAAACTAAGTGATTTAATGTGTCATAATATTTTTTTAGTGTGTGTTATTCCTATGCATTTTTAAATAAGCACACTGAAAACAGTTTACTCTATTCTTGTAAATAAAAGAAGATAGATGTGTAATGTCCTGTATAAAGATCACTTTCTCTGTGCTCTCCTGGGCAGTTGTCTGTCTATTTCAATGTTTGTCTTCATCTCTTCTGAACAGATCACCAAACTGTCAGGACATTGTGGTTATTTAAAAACATTCATATTCTAAAAGTGATGTTTAAGATCTATGGCTAAGTATTTTTTGTTGTTTTTCTTGTAACAACTTGGAAGAAAATGATGATTTGAAATGCCAGAGTATTTCTGAGTCAGGCCTTAACAAAGAGTGGTACTAGTAAAAATGTTTCTAAATATTTGGATACAAATGTAAACTTCAGTCTTTAGCAGCCTGTCAACTGAATATATTGTCTTTTTTTTTTTTTTTGGTAGTGATTACTCTTTTAGTTATCTTGCTTTGTAAAACGGTGAACCAGCTGGAAGGCCGTAAAGGTGACACTGTCAATACACTCAGTGTGTTGGTTATTGAAAACCTGAGCTTTGATCTAAAGTCACTCTTATGAGACTGTATTAAGACACACAGGGTTTTACACCTGCTCAGGGCTATGTGGGGCCCATCTATGCTTGTTTTTATTAGCAGAACAAGCTATGTAATTTTTTCTTAGACTTGTAATTGGGAATCTACCAGTGTGAAGATGTAGAACTGCAGAAAATCATAATTTCTTTGTACAATTAAAAGGATTTCCATTTGTTGTTTTTACAAAAAACAGAGTGTGTGTCGCATGATTTCACAGATAGGAAAAAGTAATTTTGCAAGTATCTCATTTGTTCTTTGGGGAGTTCAAACTGAGAGGATAAAGGATAAAACACTTTGAATGAGCATCTCTGGATGTTATTGATTATATTGGAAACACTTTTTCCTTCAGTGGTCAGCAAAAAAACTTTAAATGAATGTGCTTTAACCTCTTATCAGTGATAAGTGCTTGATTTTTCCAGAGCAGAGATTTTCCATGCCCTTAATATCACTTCTGTGACTTGTGATGGGGAAAAAAAAGAGGCTTTTTTCTGTTGTCCAGTTAGCACTTATTTTCTGCTTTGGATATAACTCCTCTTTGATTAATAGTTTGTTAGCACTGATCTACATGTAGCTACAAGTTATCTTTGAGGATACATCTTCTGCACTTAGAATTGCATTTGATGATGACCAAAGCTGTCTATAAACTAACTTTAAGCTATTTTATTTATAAAGGAAGTTTCTTTTTATTCTCAGACCAACAATCTGTTTGCCTCCCATCTTTCTGCGCCAGTGGTGATGCTGATGGCTGAGGGGTGTTTAGTGGATAGGATACTTGTTCCTGGATTGTTAATGCTAGATTTATATATTTATAATTGGTATTTAGCATTATTAGCCTGTGCTATGCCTGTGTGTATAATGGCTCGCTGTGGAAAAGCAGTTTTCCTTTTTTTCCTCACGTGTAGTATGAAGTAATGTATATGAAGCTGATTTATATCTTTGGAAGGCATCTTGTGCAGATAGGTGAGCTTTTCTTGCTGCAATAGCTTTCGGGAAGGAATGCTGTGGGATGATTGCCTTACAGTGGTGAAAACACTGCTGTCATCATGGGCTTGAAAAACAGATGATTCTTTGCTATGATTAATTATGGAAAAAAGACAAACTCACTTAAAATCTGTCATGGTAGCTTGGAATGGTAATTTATAATTAAACAGTAAGATGTGTCAGGAAAAACATTTTTAGAAGATTGTGCCTCTGGTGCATTTTAAGATATGTGCTCTCTCTAAATCGAGGGGGAACTTAACTCTCCTCAAATATATTTGACTGAAAGCCTGCTTTGAGAAATTGTCACTTAGTTTTGGACTTTGGAGCAAGGCTTATTCTGAGAACTGTTACTGTTGTCTGTCCCCCTGCCCCCTGAAGCAACACTTACTTGGCTGGCAACCCTCTTGCTCCTGGGATCTCCCTGCCCCATGATGCCACATGTTGCCTTTGGAACCAGTTCCTATAGTTGTGTCTCTCGCTGCCAGATAACTACAGGCCAAATGTGCTACTTCTCCTTTTCCATTTTGGCTCTATTGGTGTGAAACTGTCAGGAGTTGTCACAGTTGCAGGTGGACCCTTAGGATTTTGTCAAGTGGATGCAGAGTTGGTGTAGCCAGATTTTCACTGTATGAACTCTTCAGGGATGTTTGTGCAGGGTGTGTGTGCAGACAGGGTGTTAAAGACAAGTGACAAACTTGCTCTCCTTGTTTCTAGCCACTGAAATGACTTTTTTAAGAGTTGGCCTTTAAGGCCTTTGGGTTGCTGTAGCCTGGCTTCTTTCTGTCGACTGTATCACTTCCTTTTCTTGGGTTGCCTGGTGGGGACAGATTGGATGCTGCAATGAAGACAGTTCTAGGATATTGCCTAGCATTTATGAAATGACAGATATAGAAGTACCAGGCTGGTTTCTTCTAGCATCTTGATTGGTCGGTGAAGAAATAAACATATGCTGCTCCATGTGTTTGAAGCACGACTCTGCCTTGGAATAGAAATTGAGGTTCCTCAGGGAGGGGAAACAAAATAACCCAAACCATAAAAGCAGCCTATTGATTTACACGTGCTCTGTCAGGAAAGGAGGATGTAACCCTGAGCAAGAGCTGCTGTGTGAGGCACTGTGTGTAGTGTCTTAAGTGTTCATAAAGAGGTCTAAAAGCTGGTGTGGGGAGAGGCTGCTGCTCTGGAAGCTCCCCACTGATGATGATCCTGTGGAGGAGGGGTGCCTAGGCAGACCAGGGACAATGTGGAGTTTATTTCTATGCCTTCTCCAGTGCCCTTTGAAGCTCTCTCCCCTTTTCTCCCCTCAGGTCTGGGGAAAGAAGGAAGACTCTCATACAGTAAAATTAAAGTATCACATGCGAAGAAATTCTTAAAGCTCACAACATTGGGCAGCTTAGAAAACAATTAGCTGGGCTGTTTTACCATTTCTCAATAACTGCTCCTAATTTTGATTTTCCCCTAGACTGTTTCTCCCAGCAGAATCACTTGTCCATGGTGTGTGTTGGGTTTGACTCTTGTGAGCAGGGAAGAGTAGGAAAGTATTGTTATTAAAATCTTTTGAATACAAGTAAGGAATAGGTACATCAGTGTAGGTGTGGAAGGGGAAGAGCGTGTGGGCTTGAGCTGATGCTGTTTCAGGACAGTGTATCTGTCCTAGCTGCCACGTAGCAGCATGGATTGGTGTGCTCGTAGCCAGCAAGATCTGCTTTTCAAGTGTTGCATGGTATCCCTCCTTCAAAGGAAAATGCACAATTAGAAAAGCACAGCTGATTCCACCTATCCTGGGAGCTGAGGCACTCCTAGCATGAAGTTGTGGAGAACTGCTTTTATTTGGATGCCTTAATAACAGTGTGAAGAATGAATAACAGGGTTTAAACGTTGAGAGGTGGGAGGGAGGAGTTTCATTGTCTGACTCTTTACTGTGTTGATGAAAGAATAAGTTATAGTGCCCTGTACTTTGTCAGAAGTCTGTTTTGTGTCTTTCTCCCCTCCCCCAGTGTGTTCTGGGGATGCAGCTGAGCTGTAATTTCAGAAAGTGACAGTATATTCTCAGAAGAAAGCTGGGAGTTTTAAAGGTAGCAACAAAAATGACAGCCTAAGGAAATAGAACAGCCTGTTGGAATCTGTGGGTTTTACAGAAGCAATGGTAGGGCTCCGTTGCAAGCTTTAGTTTTGCGAATGTGGCAAAGAACTACTGATTTGTAAATAGAGCCAGCTGAAAAGTCAGTGAAACATCTGCCATTGAGAAGGAGTTGTCAAACTGTCATTTGTTTATTTATTAGGATATGATGCCTCTGAACCTTTGGAAAGACATTCACCTCATACTGCCTTGGAGAGAATAAAAAGAGAAACTTTTGACTATTGGGCCTGAGTGAAGCCCCCCAAAAAAGAGGAAAAAAAAAAAGAAATGAACTGAAATAAAACACTTGCAGTTATATTTTGTTGTCACTTATCTGTGGGACCAGCAGGTAGGGGCTGGTACAGAGTCACTGCCCCTGACTCTAGGTGCATATCCAAGCAGTTGAGAGAGACTGACATGGCTGTAGATGGTGCTTGCAGAGGCTGGGCCTGCACTGGGAGCTGGTTGTCAGTGGGGAGGCTGCTGGAAGATGGTCAGCTGTAACAGAGGGTGTGGGCAGTTCCAGTTCCTTCAGCCAAGGGCAGGGCAGAGTTTGGATGTGTTTTGGGCTGCCTCTTTGCTCTGGCAGTCTGACCAGCTCTGGATGAGAGGTGTAGCTGTGCAGAGGAGACTAATTATCGGTGGGGACATCTATACCTCTACAACTATGGCAGTGACCTTGAAAAGGTTTTTTTTGCTCAGAAATATGTGCACTCTTTAATAAATTGCATTTTTAGGTATTCCTCATCTGTTGAGTGCATGGGACAGATGCATTATTAAACATGTTGAGATGCCAGAGAGGAATAACTTCAGAGTTTTCTTGCTTCATCAGAGTTCCTCTTGTAAGAAGGCAGCTCCTGTGCTGGGGAAGCATTCTCTAGCAGCCTAGCACCTTTTCAGATGTGTGGGTCTTCTGCTGGATATGGAAGAAGTGGTGAAGAGCTGTTAAACCTGTATCTGGTGGGAGATGGTGACTGTGTTTCAGTAAAAGACCAACTTCTGTCTCAAAAAGACGGGTGCATGATGGTAGGAAAAGATCTGGCTACATGACAGAGATTAGATATTATATGTATTCTTAAGGTTGTTTTAATGATCAATATAGGGCATGTTCAGCTATACTTTTCAGCCATAAGTTGATAATGAAGTTGTTTTCTGGACTTCAGCATCTTTTCTCCTCACCTTATTATAAACCAGGAGGACCCACCATCCAAAACCAGAAAGATTTTGTAGCAGAATTAGACAAACATATGAGGACAGTCAACGGCTTATGCATTTAGCTGTTGCAATTAAGCCATGAAAGAACATGCTTTGATGGGTCTATGTATTTCATGTAATTAATTCCACAAATAACTTTAGTGGGTTCCCATGCACTCTTCTTTCATTTCCTCACATTGTAATGTGGTTTTTTGCCCCCCTTCCCAATTTAGTTCACGGCAGAGGACCAAAGATGGAATATGCACCTAAAATGTTATGTTACAATTTATTGATCAGAGAAAAGTGGTATTATGAGTAAGTTCTGAAATGTTTTGCTAGCTATTTTTGTTCTTAATTTACCACACTGTCCTGGATGAGCAAAGAACAGCAGTCTGTGCATGAATAACAAATGGGATTTATTTGAACATTTTATGGGAGTACACTGGGAATAGAGAAAAGCCTTTTAGTTTCTCTGTTGTTTTAATAGTGATATTATAAAATATGATTGTATTAACAGAAGAGAATAAATAAAGTAGTATTTAAATGCCAACAGACCAAAGCCTTTCTATTGCTTCTTTCTAGGCTTTTACTTCTGTTATAGCTTTATAATGAACAGCAGCTATGGTCAACATAAATCATTTCCAGAGAGAGTTCATCACCCTTATTTTCCTGCTTTCTACGTGTACATCTTGTTCTTGGATGGGAACTTCTTGTGGAAATTCACGGGAACATATTGTGTGAACACAGTGCATCTTTTAACTTCCACAGTCTTTTGTCAAGGAAGTCTGGTGGTGTTCTTCTGAATATAGTTTTGCTTTCTCTTGAATAGTGATGTGTAATTGCTTTGCTCTGAGTGCTTTTCCTCTGTGCTCAAGATTTTCTTCTCTTGGACTTGGCTGTTGTGCCCAATTTAGGGTTTGTTGGTTTGATTTACTGAGCTTTAAAAAAATTTTTTTTCTTATTTAACACACTTCATTTAGAATAGAGTTATTAAAGGTCACGATACAGATGCGAAATATTCACTCTGGTCTTCATACTCAAAAAATATATTTACGCACTTTATAATCTGTGCAGAGGAGTACTCTGTCTGACAGTGTCACTTGCACAGTGCCCAGGTACTTGCTGGTGAGGATGCCTTGTTTCACTGGCACACTGAGATTGGGAGCATTGAGCTAATTCGGGACAAAAGGACATTTTTAAAGAAACACCCACCCCTGCCAACCACTGTTCTGGTTTCACTGGACATTTGATAATTTATTAAAGTTGTGAAACATACTTTTGGAAGATTACATTGTAATCTTTATAGAACAAGTTAAATGTTGCCAAGTGGATTAATGTGGAAGTGATTTTTTACTTAAGTGCACAGTCAGCGTGTTCAAAATGGAAAAGGAGAAAGAGAAGGGAAGAGTTCACATGGAACTGTGTCCATTGTCAGAAATCATACCATTCTGTGTTGGGCTTATTTCTATTTTGAAGGCTATTGAACCCCAGTTCAAGTTTATTATTTGCCCTCAGAGTGTTAACTTAAAGTTCCTTGGTTACAGGAGAATCAGAACTGAAAGAAAGGAGATTGTAAAACACTTTCTTAAAATTATGAATAGCAGAATTCTTTCAGAGTCCATGGATGTCAGGCTCATAACCTGATGTTCTGCACTGCTGCCTCTGCAGATCCCTATTGCTGTCTTTCCTCTCCCTGGTGAAACAAACGTAGATGTATAGAGGTCAAGCTTTCACAACTATACTCCAGTGCTAAGAAGCTTCCAATGCCCAGATGCACCATACCACTGCTCGGAAAACTTGTTTCCATGTATATGCTTTTCTTATTAAAAAGACGAAACAACTAGATCAGTCAAGACTTAGAGAGCTGTTGAGATGCAGGGATGGAGTGATTGCTGCATCAGCCACAGTGATACCTGTTACTTCTCAGTCTTCCTACAGAGCCTCTCCTTGAGTGACACCTCTGCAGAGTTTGGAAAAATGCCTTTTTATGCCAAAAGGATTAATGGACTGTCTTCATCTTTGTTACACGTCCGTGTATGTGTGGCAGGAGGGAGCATGAGAACCTGCTATGAAATCTCAGGACTGAATTCTTGGAGTCTTTATATAAATAGTCCTCTGGAGAGAAGTGAGGCATGGACCTGAGAAACCACATTTTAGATTTTTTTTTTTTTTTAAATTTAAAGCAGCTGTTTAGAAAGGTTTTCATTTAGGCTGTAATGAAGTAAGTGGTTCCCAAAACTTGGGAAACTTGAAGTTAATGAATTCCATGTAAACTGTGTTTTGTTGTTCATATTTGTTTTAAGAGTGGAAATAATTTCTATACTTGAGCATGAATGTTTTCTTTTCAAATCTTTGAGCTAAGATTTTCCTGACTTTGAGAGCTTCTCTACCTTTAATCTGCTGAAGTGGGTTTTCTGTCACTACATGGTAAATAGCTTCCCCTTCTCAGCAGACAGTGTTAAATATTTCATCATTGGTAAAAGATAGTAGTTACTTTGCTTACATAGTGACTAACAATATAGGGTGTGTTCATCTTGAAGAAAACGCAGAGGCAGAATGTGCCTTTCCTGATTTTGAAAAACAAACAAAGTCTAATTGAAAATCCTCAAACTCTCTGATTTACGAGATCAGTTATTTCTGTGCAAGGTGCACACCAGGGCTGTGGTGTGACAGCTCCTTGGGTGTTGTAGGGTACCATATCTGAAGAAAGGAAGTGTGTTCACTCAAGCATTTTTGCTTCCCTTAGGTAAGGGTGTGTGCACTAGGATGAAAGAACAGTACCTGGCCTTGCAAAATGGATTGCTTTTGGAGGGTGATCAACCCTTGCTAGTTTGAGACTCATTCTTCCTCTTGGAGAAACAGTGAAATTAGTGCTAGGAGTGCAGTGAAGGGGGGTTCCCATGGTCAGGCATGCGTGAGGCATCAAGTGAGGTGGTGTCTTGGTGGTAATGTGCCTTTTTCATGTGTCACACTATGTAAATTACAGTCCCCAAAATAGATGGAACAAACTGGAAAAGTGTGTACTGGATTGAAACAAACTCTGTGTTCATCCATCTCCTGTTAGCATTAGTGGTGGTCTACTATCAGTTGTGAGCCTGGGATATTTTATTTCTCAAATTGAAACTGTTTTATAAGGATAGAATATGCTAGCCTGCTCTCTGCCTGAGTGTATAAACTTGTCTCAATGTGTATAGCTGGTTTGGCTGGCAGAATCTAGGCTTGAAAGATGATGCTTTGGAGCATTTAACTGAATTTAAAAGGTGGCATCTTGAGTATGATGAGATGCCTGTATAGAAAGGTTTTGTTGTACATACAAGCCAGGGTTGCATGTCAATTATGAACATAGAATGCAATATAGAATGGCCAGCCAGGCTAATTTACAGCCAGGGTGACTCCCTGCTTGCTGGAGGCATTGATTTATTATTATTTGTCTTGTCTCAGGGGATGACTTGTGACCAAATGAATAATATTTAAAAATAGATGTCCTGTTTGATTCCAAGTATAAGGATAATAATTTTTGAACATAATATGCAGTTAAAAATAATCGTTCAAAATAAACTAAAAAGCCCTAAACCTTTCTTTCTGAAAAACATACTCTGTTCTTCCCAGAAGTTGCTCTTTTTTTTTCTGTGTGTGCATACTCTGTTAGTTCCTCTGCCTTGTTTAACTTCATTGTTTTTCTTCCAGTTGAAGGAAGACTGCAGTGATTGATTCAGTGTGTTTTGCAGAATGTATTGGGAAAGAGCAAAAGAAAAAGAGCTGGAGATACTTTTTTTTTTTTTTTTCCTTGCTGTCATTGTGGTATGAGGGAAGGGTAAAGGGATGAATGTGGCAGTGCTGGTTTCCACTGCCCTGGGCCATGTCCTGATGTGTGGCGGGGCTGTGTGCTGACACCTGAGCACCCTGTGCTTCTGTTTTTCAGGCATCTCTTCTGTGCTGTGTACAGGAGGCAGTTAGAGGCAGTCTGAAAATCTAGTGAAACAGGTGGAAAATGTCATACTTTATTTTGCTGCTGGACTGTGTTGCCTCCTTGGCTTCACCTTCCTGTCCTGGCAGGAATTTGCAGGGAAAAAAGGAATCCTCAAGGATTTAGCTGCTGCTTTAGATCATCTTCACAGAAGATAACTCTAGTGAAGTCAGGATTGTTTGCAGAGGTACGCCTGTGAATATTTGTACAATGAAGACTTGGTGGAAGATGAACTGAAGGCAGTAATTACTGAGGAGAGACTTGAGAGCCTGATGCTCCCAGAGCAGCAGAGTGGGGAAAGAGCCCTGATCTCTGATAGTGGAAACACAATGGGCTGAGGTGTTTTAAGGCATCTTCCTGTAGGTTATTGGAGCAGTTGGTTTGTCACCATGACACAGCCGTGTGCCAGGGTGCTGGCACAGACCGACTGCGTGGCTGTCAGCATCTGCCTGCTGTGCGAGCACCTGGTTCCTGGCCTGGCCCCTGGCTATTGAGCACTGTGAAAAATGCACATCATAAGGGGTCACGTTTTCCAAAAACTGGCTGGGGGCATATTTGGAGTGATACCTGTCTTTCCTGTCTTTCCTG
Source organism: Vireo altiloquus (assembly GCA_013396875.1). Lineage (NCBI taxonomy): Eukaryota > Metazoa > Chordata > Aves > Passeriformes > Vireonidae > Vireo > Vireo altiloquus. The sequence continues at coordinate 701,672 of VZRF01002082.1, forward strand.
CCACTGCCTCCTAATTAGAGCCCTCAGAAACAGCTTGTCACTGTTTCTGTCACTGTTCAAGTTTTCAGAGGGTTCAAACCACTAACCATTCTACTGAGCACTGACTGCAGTGTAGGATGAGATGGGGCCCATTCCTGTTGTGTTGTACAGAGAGAAGGTGTAGTAGGAAGAGACTGAGGGCCAGAGAGCATTGAGGGCATTTTGTAATAGAGAAGTCCCAAAACCTTCTGGGCCAGGGTGTTTGTATGCGTTTCTGCACTGGAGAGGTACTGTTCTATGATGATGTCCAAAGCTGTAGGCCAAAAAGAGGAATTTAGTGGTGGACTCAGCAGTGCTAGTTTAATAGTTGGACACTATGATCTTAGAGGTCTCTTCCAACATAAATGATTCTATAATTCTAGAAAATGTGATGCTGAGAGATGCCGGTCTAAGTGGAAGAGAGGCTTGCAGTAAGATTTGATTCCTACCCCTCCTCCAGGAGAAAGACATTGTAAGGACATTAAGAGCTAGAGAAAGGGAGCATTGCTTTCCTTTTTCTTCTCCAAGATAAGACAACCACAACAAACACCTCCATTGCCCATATTGACAACCATCCGGCCCCAGCCCTGGTGATGGTTTCAAGGATACCACTATCAACCATCTTGATAGTGTTATCAAGATAAACAGCCATTGTGTTGCAAGGGGGCCTGGCCAGCACACAGGGACAGTTCTGGTACATTCCTTTTAACAAAAACCCATTGCAGGAAAAAGAGAGATGTTATTGCTGTAGTTGTTCACCTGAGATAAGTATCATGACCACTATGTCAGTGTCAGAGTCCAAATAGCTGAGATGCTTAGAAAGGAGGAGAGCTTAGGACTGTATATAGAAGGGAAATATGTCACCACATAGATAATGATGGACCCTTTGACAAGAGACTTGAGTCCATGATTGCCTGGAGGAAATGTAGGGGATATGTATGGGGAGTTATTTCCTGGGTTTATCTGGTGCAGAAGTGGGTGCTGAGCTGTGATGCAGGGTATGCACAGTACAGAGTGTGCTAGCTTGGGCACGGCGTCTGGCATTGAGGGAATGTGCTTAGAGGGGCATTATGCTGGGTTATCCTGGTCAAGTCTCCTAGCTTTGTGATCTCTGTGTTGCATTCATTCACGTGTGGTCAGTCCTGAAGTGAACAGTGTGGCACGCTGTGGTTGGCCCAGTTGAGGTCTGGTTCTTGATTACTTCCTGGGAGAGGTTGCTATCCTTGGTGTTCCCAAATTCCCACAGGAATCACATGTTAAGTGCATTGTGTCAGTAGGTGCAGCTCTGCCCCAAAGAGGAATTTGAGTGTGGTACTTCTGCTCCAGGGCGCTTTCACATTTCAGGAGCGCTTGCATTTTGCAGCTACTTTAATGTTGCTCTTACTAGTTCACTTGATGCTACACCTAAATTAGAGGTTACTGGGTTAGGTCAGGGATCACTGTAGCATGTAATGCCCGCTTCTGAGGCAGATGAATTTTCTTCAGTAGGAATTAGGGCAGAAGAGGAAGGGGATCATCTAATACCTGGTGGATCCCATAGCTTGTGGCTTTATGTATAAAGAACATAATTAAATGCTAATTTATTTTCTTTGTTCTGGGTAAAATATCTCATGTGGTTTCTTTGCCTTTTAACTGAGAAGGGTGCCTTTAACACTGAGAAAACCAGTGTGAAATCAGTGAGGGGTCCTAAAAGCCCTGACCTGTTGTAGGTATGTCAAATTTGATTTTACTCTGTCTCTTTGCAATACAATGTTGAAAAGATCTTGAGCTGCTGTATTCATCCTTAAAGGATTCAGTGTCCTTAGTGTAGTTGATTAAATTTAATTTCAGGATTAAGTCTGTGATTGACAGTAGAGTCTTCTCTGAAGTCATCCAGATCTGTTGAATGGCCTTTAGAGGAAACGGGATCCACTGCAAAAGTTTGGAACTGGCTAGGAAAAATTAGTTTGTGTTGTGTAATATACTCAGTGGAGAATTTGGTTCTAAGGTGATTTGGGCAGAAAAAAAAAATGAAATCTCTAAATTTGCTGCTGGTTGTTGCCGTGGAAGTCCTGATGCATCCTTTCTTGTACAGTGCTTCCCTGCTGCTCTTGGGCATGGGAAGCTGGGATGGAGCAGAAATCATTAGTCAGGTGGTAAAAATGGACTGTGTCTTTATAATGTTCAACTAAAATGCTGAGAAAAATGAAGACTGCTTAGAAATGTTTCGCTGGTTAATTTATATTCCATGCTAGTTCTCACCTTGTTTTGTTATAGCTTCTTATTTTGGCCCTGCAGTTTCTGGCTTTAACTTTTATTTGTCACCATAGAGTAAGAATTGCTGAAAATGTAGTGTTCAGTTGAACTCCATTTTGCTGCCTGTGGAAAGAAGGAAGGGGTTAAAGAACACTGTAAATGCTGAAAGACAGTAATGTATTATAGTGATCATCTGAAACAAAAATTTATGTGGCCTAGAGAAGTGCAACCTGATTATGAAAGCATTCTGCATAATTTGTGTGGGTATGGGAAGGAGGAATTTGTGAAACAAATTGGAACTTTAAACTTGTTTCCTTCAGTTGGAAAAGTCTATTTTCTTATGGATTTGGGTCCTTATGCTCACTAATCTGACATTTTTTTTCCCTTCATACCAAAATGCACATGACTATTTTTCTTCTAGTGATGGAGGGCAGAAGGCAGAAAAAGGGGTTTTGTTCCTCCCAAGATATTATGTGTGCCTGGTATTCTCATTTGTAATAAGGTTCCTTTCATATTCTTCCAGCACTCAAAAAGGACCTTAACTTGCTATCCTATTAAAAACCTCTTGTGCTGCCAAAAAAAATGTAAAAATGTAGAAGTTGGAGATTCAACTCTCGTCTACAATACAATCGAAAAAAGGAAATGGTACATTCTTGGCACTCCCAAATTTAGCAGAGCCAAAAGGTTATCATCTGACAGAGTAGATGAATGGTAATTAAGATAACTAATGTTACTGGAAGTCTTTAAAAAGCAATTAAATTAATTATGTTTGATCTTGGTGAGAATCTGTGGCTGTGAGTCAGATTTTGATCTGGATCTGTTATCTGGGATGAAGTGTGGTGTAAGTGGGGAAAAAGTAATATGTGTCAATTGTGTGAGACTCTTTTAAACTGCTTTGTATCTGTATTGTGATATACTTAATAGGGGCTGTATTTTTTACTTTTCTCTTTATCCCTGTCCCTTTTGGATGAATAAATTGAACTCAGCTACAGTTTGGAATCTGCAAGGTATCAAAAAAGTCTCTTTGGAAAGTCTGACAAATGGAAAAATCTAATTGATATTTTACAGCATCTATATGATATAGAGCTTGCAAAAAGAGTTACAAATCCTATTTTGCAGACAATGATTTTTAGACCTAAATATTGAATTAATGCAAAAAATAGTAACAAAAGAGAATTTCTGGTTAAATTACTGTTCTTTAACTGAGACATCTTGAAGTATCTTAATCAGGAGGAACAAGATACAGGTCTTACTACATAAAGAATTCTTTCCTTAACAGTGTTTGGGATTGCTTCTCATTTGAGATGCAGGGCTTGGAGTGGTGAGAGTACAGCTGAGGAGTGGGTGAGTCAGTTAGATCATGTCTTCCAGAATCATCCAGCTTGTTATAAATAATATTCTGCTGTTTATTTAAATATCTGTAGTATAAATAGGTAAGCTGTTGCTCTAATATTCAAGTGCAAAAATAGTGCCCTGCACTTTTGCAAAGGGGTCTAACTGTATCTCAGTAATGAAGGACAGTGTATTAATACAAGGTGAGAGAATTTCTTTGCTAGAACCTTACCAAGAGCTGATTCAATAATTGTAATTTATTTTTATAATAAATAGAACTAGCTAAATAAGTTCTCTCAGCTTTAAATAATTTGTAAAGTCCTATTTAAATTGTCCTTCTGTAGAATAAACATCTAAATTAAATATAAATAACCACATATATAATTTTGAAGATTATTTTAAATTCCTGTTCAAGTAAGAATATATATGCAAAAGAGACTACTTTTAAAATGACATCCTTAAGGAAAATACACTTATTTAATGTAAAACTAGGTTAAATAAGGGTCCAAAATATCATCTGGGCCTTGAGTTCTTTGATCTCCAAAATGAAAAAAATTAGCTTTTTGAAACGTGAGAAATGTGACCAAAGCAGAATCTAATTTTACTTGTTTTTTCCCTTCATGCCTACTTCTTCATTGTAGTCTGTCTCTCTTTAGTGTAAAACAAGCCTGTAGGTTCCCAAACTTATTTTAGCTTTGAGTTGATGTGTCCATCTGTCCAACTGCAGAAGACATGGTTGGGTATCCTTAGGCTTGTTTAGCTTCCCTTCTTAGCTGAGATGTGGCATGGTGAGCTCTTATGATAGTTTTTCAGTGGTTTTGCCAGTATTTAAGGGATTCATGAAGTAGAGTGTGGTCACCTTTCTCTCTGTCCCCTTGCCACTATTGATATAGAAACTCATCCTGACATGAATTTTTCTGGTCTGTCTTGGATTCCTGGGTAGAAAATGTGGAAGCAGTAGCCAAAGGAAACTTGTATGAATTATCTAAAAGGAAAATTTTGGGGTTCCTGCTTTACTCTAGGCAGCTAAATATCAAAGGAAAAAAGTGTCCTGAAGTGACCAAGATGGCTTGCTTTTTTCTTGTGATTTTTTTTTCCTATCTTAGTAGGACCTTGTTGCCTGGCTTTTCATTTCCACCCTAGGGCAGATCATTATTATAGTGAGCTAAGTAAGCATAGATGTGTGGCTGTGTAGCTACAGAGTGTTCCCTTCTGGCAGGTATTCAAGAACATCTTTGAATATTTATGTGGTGAATTAACACCATAGTGTAGAGGAGGTCTGGCAGAAAATCTTTGAGGATCTTGCAAGTTGCTGCATGCAAAGTTAGTGGTTTCTTTGCAAAAGCATATATTGAAAAAAAACCCAAAAGGCCCTAAAATGTGCTGAGTAAGGGTGTCGAGGGTTGAATCTGGCAATATGTGATTTTAGCAAAGGCATCTTGTTTTGGATTGTCATTTATTCAATGAAACCTTTATTTTAAAAATTGCTTATACAGGGGAAAAGCTTTGTACTGCCTCTAACGGATATCTAAATTTTACTGAAGTTCACGTAATTGGATTTTGTAGACCTTATTAAAGGTTTTTCATAAATTGCAAGTTGACCTCAGCTTTGATAAATCTGATGTCTGTTCTCAGTTGTTATTGGCATTAATGGGCTGTAGAAGGAAAGGTTCTCATTGTTCAGTTGAAGTGAAATTCTTCGTTTCATGGAAGAGTGCTTGCTTCCTTTCCTCAATTTTTCCATTTCCAAAGCTGACTTTTCTCTTAAAATGGCCTTGTTCTTCTGTTGCAACCTGAATAACAAAGAGGGGGACCCTGTGTTGAGGCTGAGTAATAATTCTCTTTGAAGAAATTTGACAAATTTAGAAGAGCAGTCGAGATCATAAAAGTCAGAACAACTGGGCTGGTTTAGAAATTACTCTATTTACAGCAGCCATGGCATTAGCAGGGAGAATTCTTTAATTGGGTTTGGGCAGAGTAATTCCAGTTTAGCACCCACCTCAGCTCCTCCACGCAGGGGTCACACCTGACACACTGCTCCACCTCACCCACCACAGGATGTGTTGCAGGTCACTCATGGGCACAGCAGTGGGTTCCATGAGGTGCCAGGGTGCTACGTAAGGTGAGGGAGAAATTATCCATGTGGATCTGCTCGTGTGGGAAGATAAGGCTAAACTTAACCATCTGTAGGCAATTAAAATTCATGACAGAAGGTCAGGATATTATGCTCTCTGCCAGTCACTTCTTCATTAACTAGACCTATGCAAATATAACATGGTCTGTTAAAATTTAACCCCAAAGAGATGATTGCTTGCAAGAGAACAGTGTTGATGCATAAAAGCAGGAAGTACGTGGAAATGCTGAAATGCTTTAGACACCTTTTTCAGCTTAGTATAAAAACACAGTGGCTGAAAAAAAGCAGTTTCTACACATAACACACACAGTATTTAGTAAGTAGTTGTGTCTAGTAGATACTGGGTGATAGAACTGTCTGATATAAGCTGCCTTGTAGTGTGTTTTTAAATACTACTAATGAATTTAGATCTCCTTTACTATTTAAGAATACCCTTAATTTCTCCTGTAGCTGAATCTAATCTAAGTACTGTATTTCAGCATGGCTAGGTGTTTGTGTTTGTTTTGTTTTTAATTTTTTTTTTAAGCTTAAGTGTGGTGTTCTTCCATCTCTCTACTACTTTGTCCTTCATTCCCCCTAGTTATTTCTTACTGTTATTTCTGTTGAGAGATGGTAAGAGTAAAGAAGCAGCTGTAACTTCCCATGTGCTTAGTTTTCCTGAACTTGGTTCCCAGTTGATGGTGTTTCTTGGACCAGTGCAGCACTTCAAAAATCTTTGTTTCACTTGGGTGCAATCTGTCCGTGGTGCCAACTGCCTGTAATAGTTCATCTTTGCTGTTACCAGGTTGCGTGCTGTGTTTTGGGTTTGTTCAGTGAATGACTGTGTATTTCAAAGGCTTAACATTTTTCTTGTTTTTCAACCTGTATTCAGCCTACCATCAGAACCACTTTATCAAACAGATCTTTTATCCTGTTAGGACAGGGTGTTCCTAAGGATGGATAGCCAGATGAAATTTGAAGTGGTAAAGACCTCTTTATACTACAGTTTTGGGTCACCATGTTACAATAGTAGCTATCAATTATTAATGTATATGCAGATAAGACCTGTTTATACTGCAGAACAGTGTTTTTTTTTTTTCCTTTACTCTTAATTAGAAAGAAAAACTGTAAAGTTTGCCTTGTCTCTGTTACTCTTCAGCCCAACTGATCGTTACAGACCTTGAGCTTGACAGATGAATATAACATTTGGTGAATCCATAACTCAGATCTGTGCTTTTTTTCAGGGAAAATATCAGTAATGTCCAGCTTGATTTTTAGCACTATAGCCCAGTCTTCTTTAAGAAAACAAACAAATTGTAAGATAAAACAAACAAGAAACTTACCGACTTCCTTTTCCTTTCTCTGTTTTCTCACTGCAGATGTGGACTAATGCCTTCAAAATTGAAAGAAGGTAGAGCTTTCAAAGATTAGTATGTTCCTATACCTTGCTTTTTTGTTATAACTAGTCACAGGGTAGTTAGGTGTCACTTGTGACTAAAGTTGAGAGAAAGGTTATGAGATTTCTTCTGAGTGGCAGAAATGGCTCGGACAAAATACTGAATACTAAATATGTTATTTGGGGATTAGCAAGGTGATTAATGTACCCACTGAAGTTACTGTAAGGGTCAGGGAAAGGAGATGATAGAGATCCAAGGGAAAAAAGCCCCACTGTTTCTCAAAAAACCATGTTTCATGAGTTTCGGCCCTCAGGGAAGGACATATTTTCAACTGTTCCTGTTCCTACCCTTCCCCCTCATAAAGTGAATGGTAAAGTAAATAGAAATGTAATTATGCACTTTCTGGCATGGATATTTCTTCCTGATGTACAAAAGCACAGCCACAAGGTAAGGCAGTGGTCTCTAAGTAATGGAACAAGATGCAATTGGGATGGATTTTTGTCATCTTTGTTGTATACACAAGAGAGAAGAAGGTAGATGTATATGCCTGTGTGCAGATATGTATGCATAGACCTCTATCCACTTTCCCCTTCTAGTAGTGGCATTTAGAAATGGTGATATTCCTGAGAAATTATGCAGCCCTTTCAAGTTACAAATAATTATACAACAGTGTGTGGATTTGAGATTGTTACAAGTCTGTCTTTAATGAGGTGTTTCCAATTAGTTGCTTGGGAGTGTGGTAAATCGTCAGTTCATACTAAAGTATGTGTCTGTACTTCTCCCATCACGTGCTGGGGTGGGAATTCTTGCTATCCATGCTGAACACCCCTGAGTTGTCCCCAGCTAACAAGGGTGGCTTGGAGGCAGCCAGCAGCAAGTGTGTGTGTGCTGGCACATGTGGGAGTGCATCAGTGATGTGACTGGGCCACTCCTAAGGGAGGGATTTATTTCCTCGTCACATCCAGACTGTGTGGGGAGCTCCTAGGCATTAGGGATATAGAAGATAACTTTTGAAAACCTTGAGTGATAACAATTACTAGAAACATGGTGATTTGTAATTTTTTTAAAACTATCTGAGATTTTGTATAAGAATTGGTGTTTGTTGTCATAAAGTCTTTGGATTTTTTGAAAGGTAATTCTCTAGGTTGTGACTGGAATAATTTTCTCCAGAATGAGTGAATGCCATGTGGACTATGTATTCTTGCATGTTCACATTTTTTTAAAAAAACCAATGCCATAACTGAGCTAAAGGTAAAACTTCTGACTCAACCAGTAAAAGGTTTTTAAGGGTCAGAGACATTCAGAACAGAAGCGGCAGACAGAGGACATGCTTATTGCTTCATGAGGCCAGAGGCTTCATGTAGTAGATACAGAAGAAGTGCATCTTAGGCAAACAGCTGAGGGAATTCAGTCTATGTGTGACAAAATTTGTTGCTACTTCTTTTCTGTTTCCCTTCCATTCCCAACCCACCCCCCTTTCCTGGTCTGCTCCGACATCTCAAATGAGAAGCAATCTCAAACACTTCTCATGACTGTTTATGGATGTCGAGTGCAGCTACTCTGCGTGCTTGGTAAAGTTGGCTCCCAGGATTTCTCATGGATATCTTCATTTTCTGACATCCATCAGTTTCTCCTATGTGTGTAGTGTCTGGATATTGGCATTTGGACTGAAAATGCAGGTTGATTCACTTGCTTCCTTACCACTCTGCTGGAGAAAAACTGGTGGTTGCTTTTTTTTCACTTGGTCCAAGATATGCTAAGGCTCTCCTGCTGGTCAATGTCTGAATTTGGAAGTCTGTAGCTATATTTTCCTGTATTTCTGTTTACTTTTTCCGTATGCTTGTCTCCTTCCTTGTCTGTGTACTTACTATGTATGTGACTGTGAAAGTTGTGCTCTAATAGCTCCACTGAATGAAGAGGGATAGTGGTGGTTTCATGAGCTTGCTGGAAAATTTTAGTTTCACTCTCAGCAAGAAGTCCCCACCCAGCTGGGGAGGCTTCTGCGGCTCTCTGCTGGTCACTGCACTGGGCTTGTTCCTGTGACTTTGGCTTTATGGAAGTAAAAACTTAACTTGGCCTTTAAATGTCATTTATATAATTTTCTTGTGGTTTTATACTGTGCTGGGATTTCACCACCATGAGCCCAGCTTTTTAGACCAGGGATAATTACATAATGATTTGTTTTATTCCATTTCCTGCATGCATTGTTCATAAATCATGGTCAAAGATCTGGCAATAACTTGTTAATGCAAACATGAGACACGTTGTTCTAGTCTGCCTGGCTTCCACTTTCATAGTAGATTTTGTATCCAGACACAAGGGGTGTATATGATACGGTTTGATTCTTGGGGTGTCCTGGGCAAGGCCAGGAGTTGGACTCAGTGGTCTTGATGTGTCCCTTTTAACTTAGCAGATTCTGTGATATGTGTGGTGATCTATCCTTCCCACACCAGGTATCATTTGCTACTTTTGGCACTGTTACAGTGCCAGAAAAGGAGGAGAGGCTGACTATAGAGGACTAAACTCTCTGCAGCGCTGAACTGGAACATATTTGGGTGCTACAGTGGTGCTTCTAAAAGATTATCTGAATAAGTGGATCTTGGCAGTACCTAGTTTTGAACCTGGATTATGTTAAAAGGCATGTGCCTTATTCCAAAATAATTTTGGAGAACTTATGTTCAGGTTGGCAGTGCTGAAACACTTCTTCATTTCTGTGAAGTTGTAGATGAGCGCTGTTTTGTACTTGCAATGTTTACCAAGCCTTTCTAACATTATCCAAATGAGTGATGGCTTTTTTCTTCTTTTTCTATGCTGATACAGCACTCTTGGGAATGGAATGTAATAGATGTTAAATTTTTTTACAGATAATGAAGGAAATTTGCATTTCATAGTGGTATTAGCCATGAAACTTAATTATAAAATTTGACCATTTTATCTTCAGAGAAAAGCCTGGCTGAAGCTTTGAAATATCTGATGTCTTCTGGAGCCCTGTATAATTTCTGTTAGCAGTGGGCTGGATTGGAATCACTCACCCTTTCTATTTCTACTTCCCACGCTGTGCACTGTTTTGGGATTGCTGCTGCTGTTTGACCCTTTCTGCTCCCCAGCAGCCACAGAACCTGAACATGTTTTGTAGCTTCCAGATTATAACGAATCTCTTGACTCTTCTGTTTTGTTATAGAGGATGGGCTTTAGGGGAGGGTAAAAACCTACCAAAAGAACTCTTTGATCTGCTCACTGTGCTGTAATCCATTCTTGGGTTTTGAGGGACAGGTGGGGTGCAGAATTGGTTGTGGCCAGATGCTGTGGCTAAGAAATGAGACCTGAGGAATTCCCTCCTGTCATCACTGCTGCCCTGGCATGGCTTCCCAGCAGACTTCCTGGTTTTAGTTGGGAAGTAGGGTGTTGGTGAGACTGGTTTTCTGAAGCAGTGAAATAAAAGGCAAACCAGTTACATCCATCAGAGTCCTCCTGGTGTTTTTGGCCAGAATGGGCTGTACAGTGTGTGGAGAACTGAATGAATTGTGATGGGGACTGAGAGTAGCTCCAGCTGTTCCCATAGTGGTCACAAAATTCTTGTTGTCTGCAGTTGGATGTGTATCCTTGTACTGTCCTATTTCTTTACCAATTGCTGAAATACAGAGGTTGAAATGTATGTTGGAATAATTCCAAAAAAAGGCTGGAGTAATTCCTCCTAATTCTTGGGAGGCAGCAATGGCTTGGGAACTTCTCCAGTCCTGTTTGTCAGATGAGGGTAGCAAAATTCTCTGGCTGAGCTGGGCTTAGTCAGAAGCCTGGTGTTGGGGAGCTATGAGTCATGGTCCAGCTGGTAGCTAAAATGCCATCGTAGAGACATCTAATGCAAGTTAGATTTCTTGTGAAAATGCTTCTCCCTCCCCCCATCCCCACCCCTTTCCCTGATGAACAGCTTTGTAGATCAGGGGTAGAACAAGGTAAGGAAGATGAAGTTAATTATGATGGAATGGTAGGTACAAAAATGTTAGTGTGACAGCACCTGATGATCATGTGGGAGTGAGAAGACTGAATGAACTGTCCTGTAATTTGCTTTGAGAGTTTATAATCTTTTTTTTCCTAACAGAAGTGGGGTTTTTATCATTTACAGGAAAAATGAGTTTTTGGAGGCAAGTAAGGAGAAAGATAGCTGGTGGAAAACTGCAGGGCTGGGGGAAGTTATCTGGTTGTAACGGCAGATTTCTGAAAACCCCTGGATAATGCAGCTTCTTGGCTTTTCGTGGTCATTTAGCTGCATTTACACTAGAGCTACTTTTCAGTGACCCAGAGTCTCACATGCACTTAATAGCACAGGTTTCTGGGAAGGTGGGTTGTAGTTGGTTGTTTTTAAGTAGCGTTGCAAACATTTTAATTGCATCTGTATGAAGTTCTGTTTCTGAACCTTGCCACCTATATCCTAAACTGCCTTGCTTATCTCATGGTGTAAGCTATCAAGGTCTTTATTGTGTGAGTCCCTTCTTTCAAATCATATTTATGAAGATAATATGTAATAGGGGTTTATCTTTTTTCTGTGGCTGACCTGAAATACTTTTGTGATGCAAAAGTGGGGTTTTTTTGCAAACTTTGTCACAGGGAGTAGAATGTGTTAGAATGGTGTGATTTAAAATTAAACAAACAAAATCACCTAGCAGCAGATTAAAGAAAACAAACAGTATCAATGCTGTGGTTATACTACAAAGTAAAAAAAAGCCAAACGAAAACCCAACCAAAACCAAGCACTGAAGTTTTATAATGCTTTATTCATGCAACTGTCTTAAACCAGTCTGGTTTAAGTGAGGGAACTGCACATAAATAGAAAAGTTTATATGACAGTGTTAACTGTGAGAATACTACAGTTAGATATTAAATGATTGGTAATGAAGGCAGTATAATGTTTGGTTGAGTATAGGTATCATAGAGAAGTGCTCAGCTCTAAGGCAAGTTGAAGGCAGAGTAACAAAGACAGTCCCACACTCATATTTGAGTGAATTACAACTGCCATGCAGCTTGTTTGTGTTTGTCCATCTCCTTTATTTATATTGGAGTTTTACCACCTTATAAAGAATTTATTTTAGAGCACATGTGTGAACAAATTTAATGTAACTTAATTCAATATTAACTTTGTGAAGTTGAAGTGGTTTTTGCCTGGATGTGTTGGCAGACCTGCAGAAAGAAACAAGGCTTGCTTTTCAGTAGCAACTTGTTGCTGCTCAAGCAGGAGACGTTAAGCTAGTAAGAAAATAACCCTATGATAAAACCCACTCAGTGTTTGGTAGCAGCCACAAAAGCAAGTGGAGTAGTAGGAAAGACAAGACAAAACAAGGAACAAACTGATAAACATGTGCCATTTGGAGCACTTGGCTTCCTGTGCTAGTGAGACTGGGGGGGATATAAAAGCTCATCTGCTAAATGGAGTGAGGGTCTTGAATACACAGAATGGTGTGTGGTGTCTCAGAATCTCAATCTGTCCACTTTGATGAAAACATTTCTGTTCAAAGATATTTATATTATGTACTCACATACTCATTGTGAATATAGCCATGATATAAATATTTTTGAAATACATGAAAACAGTGATTGTTTATTTAAACACTTTAAATTTAAAGGGGAAAAAAAAGCAAATTATTAAAGGCATCAACCTGAAAATACTTTTGTAGAAGTAATGTGAAATTTTATTGAGCCTGTTGTAAGGTTATTGCAGGAAATATCAGATGGCTTCATAACCAGTAGTACCAAATGATGGTGTGAAATAAATAGCTAAAAATCTGCTGTTCAGACCATGGATGAGACTGCTCACACTTCAAGTGATGCTTCAGTGAGCTGACCAATAATGTTATTACTATAGTTTGTACATCTTATTAGCCCTTAAATTGTTTTAAAATCAGCCAGTGAACATGTGTATTGTTGACATTAAATATTTATGTGGGAATGCTGTGCTGCATCTGTTGCATCACAGTAATTGTGAAGGAGCAGTTGTGTTTTGAGGCTTCATTTGTCTGGCTTAAGAATGTGTATGATTTTCCAGTCAGTCTTGTGCATAAAGACTTTTTGTAATATACTGTACCTGTGGCCTCAGTCTCAACCTTCACATGATTTCGGCTTTAAATCCAGCTAGCACTTGGTTATGGACAAAAAACCATGATGGTGGCGGCAGCAAGTAGCAGAGTTGGTCATTGTGCCACAGTACTTTGAGACACAAAGATGGAGTTTTTGAGATGAGTACCATGTGATTGCAGGCTAACTTCTGCACAGTGTTTGCTGGATTTGCTTATAAGGTTTTTGAGAGTTTTATTATCATATCTTAGTGGGTGGTGGCATTTGAAGAATAAAAGAATGCAATCCTTCTGTCCAGTGGAGCTTTGATAATCACTCCTCTGCACACTTGAGCTTAAATAACTGAGGCCAGTGTTTTCCATTTGACCTGGCAGAAGCCTGCAAAATATACACACAGAAAGCTTGCTGAAAAGTTCTTGAAAACAAGTGAGGGTATAAACATGCAGTCTTTTGCTGGCTTGCAGAATTGAATCAGTTACTGCCTCTCAGCTGCACTGCCTAGTCCTCTTTTCACATCTCTGCTGATGATGGCTCGTGTGAGCTTTCCTTAGCCAGTGTGGAGCTGAGCGAGGTGCCTGCTAACCCAGCTATTACTTAGCCTCTTCAGCTGATGTGTGAGCTGGGCTGCTCCCCAGTCTCTGCTTGGGAACCTGGGCAGGTGGCTTGAGATAGATAGATAGGCATACATTCTGTCCCAAATAAAATGCAGTATCATTTTCACTGCTGTTGGATCTCTGCTTATGAATGTGTGTGTACCATTACTGTTAAAGAGACTTGAGGCTTTTTGGTGTTTAGTTGTGTGGGTCTATTCTTCCTTTAGGTAATGGCTCAATTGTGCCATGTGCTTTGTCTCTTTTCCACACTCTTTCCCCATGTCCCTTGATACACAGAAATGCTGTGCTAAACGGAAGAGCAGGTTCTAGTAGGTTCAATATTTAACAAAGCACATGGTTTTACCTCATTCTTTTTCTTCTGTGCTAATTGGTGAGGAAGGAGAGAAAGAAGGCCATTAATTTTAACAACAGTTTTAATGATGCACTTCTAGTTCCTGAAAACTGATGCAATAATTTTTTTTAATACAGCCTTTGCAAAATGTTATACCTACCAAAATGTCTGAATGTTGGATTATCTATTGAAATATACTCTCTGGCCTTGTTGAAGTCTTGATAGCTTTAATCACAAAATGATTTTCAATTTGTAGCTGTTAAAAGGAGATCAGTAGCTAAAGGTTGTGAATGCTGTGTAAGCTTTTAGCAGTGAGTGTAAATTTAACTATTGGGATTAATTAACAAGAGATATATTAAGTCTATATTAAGTTAACTGGAGGGTTTAAAGAGGATTGAACAGGAGTATGTTTTGTGTGAGTTTTTTCTTTCTTCCTTTTGGTAAAGGGATCTTTCATGAAAGAGAAGGCTTATACAGTGGCAGCATTGTAGGTAATTCTAAGGTGTATTTCTACAGTTTAGAAAATTTTACGTTGTTGCTCTGACATCATGCAGAAGGAATGGTGTGCTGCCTGCCCTCATCAAGCTGGCTGCTCCAGGACCATCGGCTGGGTGCCTGCACCTGAGCTGGTGCTGTGCCACTGTGCTGAGTCCTGAACACCCAATGCAGCCTTCCTGCACTTAGCTGAGTACATGTGCTTTGGGTTGATTTTTTTTTTTTTTTCCTGTTTTGACTCTGATAACAGCAATGCTGTTTCAGAAAGAGGCGTTTTCAACCATGGGTCCTTGGCAGGAGACAAGTTTGTCCTCTGAGAAGTGAGGAGTTTAACTGGAGGTGTGTTTGTATTGGACCTGACCAAGGTCCATAGGGAACAGGCTTTGCTTTATTTTTCTTGCTTTTAGGATGTCTCTAATAGTTTCTTACTGATTTTTATCTCTCTGAACTAAGAAAACAACAAAAAAAACAGCCTGTTTAACTTAGGGAGCTCTCTACAGTATTTTTGCTGCTCAAGGAAGGAACAGGGAAACTTGGGCCTCTTAATACAGGCTTTCTGCAGATCCCTCTTTTCCAGGTGAGCAGAAGTTTCCATCCCTTGCATGGTGACTGGGAAGTCCAAAGAATTTCATTATCGGTTGCTGCAGAAGGCAAGGCAGCTCTGCACAGTGCTGTCCCTCTTTGTCCTCTGTGGTTTTTTGTTGTGGAAAAGGATGAATAGAATACATTGTTGTAAGCAGGAAAGGAAGCAGACCGTCTGGGTGGAAGAAACTCAACGCTAATTTTAACAAGACTGGTAATGTGTATACTTGATACACTCAGTGTAAGTATGCAAATAAATAGCGGATTCTAATGATAGAGCTGAAGAGTTAATGTCTTAGAGGGTGCTGTCTGATCACCCATGCATTGATACAGGGCACTAAAAAAAAGGAAAATCAAACTGCCAGATTTTTGGAGCTTCAGTGTTGATGGCACCCTGCTGACCTTGAATGAGGTCACTGGTCAGGGTGTGCCGCTCTCGAAATGTGCCTGTGATTATGTCCCCTCCTTCTCTTCACCATGGTAGGAGATGAGAGTTTTAGCTTTCAGGATGAAGGTTGTGGTTGCAACCTGAGCTGATAGAGTGAAGGTCTGAAGGCTTGGGCAAATGGAGGAACATGTGCTTACTCCAGAGCTGCTCTCCAGACTTCTTCATATGTTTTCCTTTCCCTCTGCCCAGCTTGAGGCAGACACCAATGCACAGCCCTGTGAAGTCTGGACCGGAAAAGCCAGGAGAGTTTGAAAAGAATGTATCAGAAAATACTCTGTAAGGAAAAAAAGCTCTGTGATATTTACAAGGAAGCTTTGAGAGGTTTATGTTCTTGGAGATACAAACACTCATTTACAAAATGAGTTACAGGAAAGTATACAGTAAATTATTCATATGCTTGCCTAAACCATTGCTTCCAAAGCTTTGAATTGTGTCCTGGCACCTGAAGGACAGAGGAATGAGATGTTTTTGGAAGCAGTGCCTTTTTCTGCAGCAGTTCCTGTTGCTGTGGGGTATGCTAAGGGCAGTTGCCTGTACTGGGTGGAGTTGCTTACCAGCAGTTCTTGGAGGTGCTTGGCTGCTGGCTTGAACACAGTCTGTCCCACTGCAGTGGGGCAAGTGATTTTGAAAACTGAACCACCAGGATTGCTGATTGGAGGAGCTGGGGCTGCTCAAGTGATGGCCCCTCTCCTGTGCTTGGGCTTGCATGCTGTCACTCCGGGCTCAGTGCCTGGACTTCTGGTGAAATAGACATTACACTCCAGCATACAAGCACACAAGTGTTGAGCAGTGCATCTGTCATGGATTCATTGGGATTTGTTTTATAAAGGTGCATGTGAATGGGCAGAAACCTTGTTTTGGAAGGTGTGCTCAGCATTTTAAATGAGAAGTAACATGCAGAAGACTCCAACTTGTCCTGTGGACCTCCTGTCACTCCTCTGAGTTGCTGTAAACAGGTGGCCCAGGATGTTTTGTGAAAAGCAGGTACTGCTTGGTTGTGGTTGGGCTTCACAGGTGTGATTATAATGTAAGCAACACTTTTGGAAGACTAATGTGCTCCCCAGGTTTTCTCGATATTTACATTCAAAATATTCCCTTGTACAAAAGGAAAAGGGAAGCGATAAGAGGAACATCAAAAAAGACTAACTAAAACTATGGTGATTCTTGAAAGGCATCACAATTTATCTACAGTTGCTACTATTATTTCTTTTGCAGTATGAGTCTGTTATTTGTGGCAGCCACAGACATGCTGTTTTACAAGACCCATGTGTCAACTGCCTGAAGCACTGTGTGCTGGAAGGGTTTGTGTTAGAGCTGCCTGTGAGAGCACTGAGAGAATATCTGTTTTATCTGTGCTGCAGTGCTCCACTAGCTGCCACATACTCTGTTCCTCTTCCACAGTAGTGAGGGCATTTACTGTATTGTTATTTTTCTTTTCAGTAGAAAGCTTTATGGTGACATGAACCTGGCTTGTGTGAACGGAGGTTTCAATAGAAATGCTAAAAACTCATTGTTCTCCATCTGAAGTTGCTGGTGGTGTGGGTTTCCTGGAAGCAGGGGTTAAGCTAATAACCAGTTTCCATCAACATACACCAGGCACTTGAAATATTACATTCTGTTGAAGTTCCTGTTGCCCTTTCACCATCCTTCTCCTTAGCATTGCCTAGAAGCTCTTGTTTGCTTGCTCAAACAAGCATTGTGTGGCCTGTTAATTAAAATCATGTTTGGCAGGCCAGCAAAAAAAGTTGTCAGGTTGTTGTGGTGAAATAAAACATCCTGAACAAAATTAAGGGGTGTTAATGTCCCCACAGCATGAGAAGTGCTTAATTAGATGCTTATTATAGCAGTATTGTAAAGGGAAGAACTAGACAGGTAGCACAGGAACCTTGAGAAAGACTGAGCTTCCCTTCTAGGAAGAACACTTAGCTTGCTTGGCTCTCACCTTGGAGAAGGAAGGTAAAGGAAGAACTCTGTACCTCCATATTCTGCTCCCATAGCAAGTCCTTTAGATTTGTTTTTTCCTCTGCCAGAAACCCAAGCCTTTCTCTGTGGACTGGTATGGAAGAGTGGAAGTTCAGAGCAGGGCTGCCCAAGACCTACTTGGAACGCATCTGCAAGGAGGCAGGCTGTGAAAAAGAAGCCAGTTTCCTCTTCTCAGAGTCAAGGCATTCAAGGCTCTTGGAAGGCTCCCAGAAGGCAAAGAAGAAATGGAAACCAATCTTGTTTTAGATTGTCTTGCATACAGGGGAGTTTTATAATTAAAGGATGTTGCCCTCTGCTCCCATTGTTGTTTGCCTCTGTGAACTTTAATTTTACTCTGAACCCAGTGCTGACTGTGTATATGCTGATGCCACGATAAAGAGGTGATTTTAAGTATTTATGAGCTCACCTTCAAATGAATGGCTACAGTTATCTGGGTTTTTCTCCCCTCTTTTTTTCCTTTTCCCTCCACCTCTGTATGCTTTTTTGCTTTCCCATTCCCTGCTGTACGGGCTGAGCTATAGATGGGTAGTGTTTCACATATGAAGTGTGGTATTCAGACCTACTCTTCAACAAGGGCTGAATTGTTATCTAAGCTCCAGTCCTTCTGAAAACTGTTAAAGCAAGCTTGTCATGTGTTGAGTGTAGCCTTGTTCTTCATGCTTTGTAATACGTAGGCAAGCATAAAAAGACATGATTTCTACTTACTAGGCTTCTAGTTAGGCTTCACTCGCCTTCTGTCTTCCCACAGTAGTTTCAGCTGGTCTGTTCGGCTGGTCTTTTTTATCATACATGATAAGAAGCCTAGGCAGCCAGCCAGCTGCTGTGGTACTATAATAGGGCCAGTGGCATGTACAAAATTTGATTACTGCTGTCAACACCAGAGAGAATAGAAGAGAGCATGTCCTCCAGTCAGAGAGCTGCTAAATAAATGGCCTGTTGAATTCAGTAGTAGTAGAAATAAGAATATCTTCCTCCTAATGAATGAAGTGGTTTATGGGTAGAGAGTATATTAGTATGTTGAGCTCTGGAGTTTGCTTAAAAAGTTTTTAAAAAGTCTTCCTTTGCCTTCTTTAAAGATTATTTTGACCAGAAATTTCCATTTCACTTCTGCTTATCTGCTTTTGGGGTTAGTATGGATTTCATGCCCAATACTTCAGATATTCACAGAGGCCATGGTTTGACTTTTAAAATTTAGCTTAAAAATATTCCTGCCATCCAAAAGCTACCTTCTTTGCAGATGGGTTCTGATATGCAACTTTTTAATGCTAGTAATTCTGTCTCCATTTAGGTAAGAGTTGTTTGTTTTTTAATTTAAACATAGTGCAGCAACACCCCCCCAAAGTTAAAAAATATTCTGAGTGTATATTCTTATTGAAATTGTTGGATTTTTGAGATCAAACCTGCTGTTAGATAAAAGTGGTTTTTCTGATGTACATGGGGCAGCTGCTGATGGCAGGCAGAGCTTGAGAGCTGAGCTTCTCTGGAAGCTCTGCTGCGTGCATGATTTCCCACAGCTTCTCTAATAGCTTCACATTGAATGAAGTTCAAGGGGCTGATGGAGTCAGACTGGTGTTTCTCTAACTGCTCTCACTGACTGCAAACACTTTCTCATTTGAGAAGTGGTAAACCTAGAAATGTCACAAACTAGCTCATTCCTGAAACTTGTGCTTATACTTCAGTCTTGCCAAGTGTGGGTGAGCCTTATCTTGGAGTGGCAGGGACTAAGGTGAAGTGAGGTATTGGATACACAGAGAGAGCATTCTTAGGGAATTCAGACCAGTCTCATCAGGATTTGAAAAAAAGGAGAAGATGTGGTGCTGTTGGTAAGACTTTTGGCATATGTGCAGATCTGTCTGCTAATTCTCATCGTTTGCTTGGTGGAGTTGGCAGCGTCTTTTTGTTTTGTGCTTGTGAAGTGCTTAGCACAGTAAGGTTTGTATTTGTATTTACAAAATACATCCTTGTTTGTTTCTAAAATAGAAATCCTAGCTTTAAAACTTTTATTACCTCTCCACTTTGCTCTTGTTTGCATGGTTCACAGAAATGTTTGGATATGAATGTCTGATTTAGCTCCCTGAATGTATGGTTGTCTTTATTCATGGAAACAAAACTCCTTTTGTGTGAAGCCTTTCAGCCTTCAACATTGAGGAATTCTTGAATTTGGGGAAAAAACCTCCAACCCACAAAATTTAGTAAGACCAACTTCTGGCCCACAAAAGTCTAAAGAAAAATCTGATCTGGATTTCTTCTTCTTTCCCTCCCCTGGATAGTATCTAGGGTGTGATACAGTAAACTGTCCCAACTGGATATCAGTGAAGAGCTGAGAGCTGTATCTAGAACAGTTACCTTATAGCATAATACAATGAGACAGGCAGACAAATCAAACAGCCCCTTTCTGCTTTTGAAACTAATTCTGTGATTTAGAATTCTCCTGTTTGGTTGTGTGTAGATATGTGTTATACTTAACCTCTTCTTGCATTGCTTTGCTGTGACTGTTGGAATTCTGTACAGTTCAGTATCCGAAAGTATCTGGAATATGGAATGTCTTTCGTAACTACAAAATTTGGAGTCCTCCTAATTTGATTATTAAGTTGGCAACATGCTTTTGAAGACAGAGGGATTGGATTTGTTTTCTGTAATGGTGGCAAGCACAGTTTAAAGGCTTGCTTGTAAACTAACTCTGATCCTATCATAGCCTTGCATTACCAACCTTATGCTTTGCTGTTCCTTGCTCTGTCTTATTTGGAATTACTGCACAGTGGAAAGGGCATGCCTAATCAGAGTTTGTTATTTTCAACTTGGAGGTTTATCTGTACAACTTCCTTTTTATGCTGTAATCTTGTGTTTAAAATTTCTTGTGCTCTTTTGAGAGGCCATTAAAATACGTGGATGCTTACCTTGAAGAGTTGTTCTGGTTTTATGTTCTGTTGAATGTGTGAAAAAAGTGTTATAGTGATACTTCAAACTTTTTACAGAATGAATGCTAAAAATATTTAGGATTTTTAAAATTAATATGGTATTTGACCAGTGAGTGTGATTTGAACAGAAAAGGAAAATTTCCATCAGCTTTCCTATTTTCAGTTTGTTGACTTTAACTTGCCAGTTAAAAAAAGCTGGAGTATCCTCCTATTTTCATAAGGAGCAGCAAAGCAGCATATTAATCTGATTTTAAAGAGAAATCTCAATTAGCTTGAAGTCTGTTACTTGCTAACATACAGCCTTTTTAAAGGTTTGTTTCCTGACTGGTTTTGTCAGTCACCGTGTAGCTGGATACGTCAAACCCTCAGAGGAAAACCAGTGCTTCCCTCCCCCTTGAATCCCAGCATGCAGTTCTTGCGTGGGTACTAGCGTGTACTTCCTCTGCATCTTCACTTTCCTGTTATTCAAAGAGTGAGCTTGATCATGAGCGTTCAAACAGCCACAAAAGTTGCGTGGAAAAAGTACAAGGTTGCTGCGCCTCGACATACCGACTGGCAGACCGGTTACCCTCCGCTGGGTGAGTGCTTCCCTGTGTTCTGAAGGCTGTGGTAGAGGATAGGATCCAGCCATGTGGGTCTGTTTTTATCTTGTACACCTGATGAAAGCGGCTTTTCTTAACTTTGCAAAAGTTAGTTTAACAGAGCAGGTTGTGGAAGGCATGGCAGGAAACGGAGCAGGCTGTTTGTGGTGGCGCTGCTCCACTGCAAAGTGTTGTGTGAGCTCTGGCTGCGTCACACCTGCAGCTGCAAGATCCTCCTGGTAATGTCGTGTTGTGGGCTTCCCTTTCACCTATAACAGTAACTTGCTCATGGTAGAAATTTTATTGTTCCTCTATCTGATTGAATGTCTTAATGACTGTATTTTCTTAAACCGTATATTAAATTATGGTGATTTCAGCATTTAGTTATTTTGATTCTTTACAGTTCTGCTTACTGTGCCTTCTGGTACTTTTGCTTTTATAAGTATAAACTTATAGAAAGTCCTTGCAACCCCTCACAGGTTTTTCTCCTCATTTTGGTGGTATCTCAAGAGAGCAGTGTTTCCTGTAATTTGGAAAGAATGTTTTGTGGAGGAATGCTTTGGAAAAGAAGAAATTATTCTTTCCGTTTCCTCTTGCCATATTTCATACCTATTCTAATTGAACTTTCATGGATTGTCTCTTCTGTTTCGTGACTAGGGCCAAATAACACAGATTGGCAAGGAAAAGACAATTTGAGCATTCCTAGTACCTGTGATTATGCTATGTGGATACAGTAATTGACAGATGGGAACTGTTTGCTATTTTGTGGTGTCATAGCTTCATGAAAGCAGAACCTGTTGATCAATAAAGAATTTGGTCCACTTGACTTTTGATGTAGGTTTTTTGGTATAAAGCTGGAGTTTGAATATGGGTTTTTGGAAAGAGAAACTAAAATCCTCTTAAGATGTGTCAGTGTAATGGCTAACTGAAGAATAAAATGATGGGCTGGGACTCTGATGTCATGTATATTTGCTTCTAGAACAATGAGGTGGATATGGATATATGCCAGTTTAGCTGAGAGCAGAAACTTTTCCTTTGTGGCTCAGCCCGAACTTTCTTAAGAGACTGACAAAAAATGTTAAGAAAACTCAGTAATGTCAATGGAGTTGCTTTTGACTGACTCTGGAGAGCTCAGTAAATTATAGATTGGAGAGATCTAGTGTTCTTCAAAATCTGCACGTATTCAGCCCTCGAATGTGAGACAGCTGCAGTTGATCACTCTTGGAACGTTAGCAGTAGGATAAAATCTATCTGCTTGGTTTTTAACCTGGGCTGCTGTTCATGGAAGCTGTTTGTTCTGGCTCTCTTTGTATTTGTATTGTTTTTTTAGGACTATTTCTTGGGTTTTTTTTCCTTCCTTCATTTTTTGTTATATTTTTAGAAGAGCATAAACTTGGGACAGGAGTTATAACCAGCCATGTAGTTAACTGATGAACACTGCAGTTGTGAAATCTCTGAAATGTTCATCTATGGGATAATAGGAGGGTCAGTCTCTCTGAGGTTTTCTGTTTCAGTCCTTCAGGTGTTTTTAACATGTAAGTGCCAGTGTGTTCCCACATTTAATATTTGGTGATGTTTGTGTGTATGGATGATTTTTCTGGTTCCTGCTCCAGGTGGCTAGGCTAAGATGTAAATCTCCTAGTGGAGGAGCAGCTACCTGCTTGCTCAGGTGCTTTATAGGATTGAGTAGAGTGTTTAGTTATTGTTTCTTAAAGCCTGTTTAAGTCTGAATTGAGAGCCCTCAGTTTTTAAAAGCACATATATCATGGCTGGTATAATGCAATTATAATTTTTCTTAATCAAGCAGCAGGGTTTTTTTCAGGAACTTTGTTGAATTGTAACCTTCCCAACTCTTCATGAAGTGTAGGACTGTAGATTTGCTTTCCAGTAGAGTCAGAGTCTCAAATTCACTGTCATCTGCTCACTTTTTTTAAAACTGTGTATTTGGAGACTGTGAGGGACTTGTGGCTTTGGACACTTCTTTGTGTGTTGGAAGTGCACATAGGAGAGAAAAAAAAATCTGGAAAAAGCTTGAAGGTAAGAGGCACGGAAGGGAGAGTGAGGAAAAAAAACATGAAGGCAAAATAAATGGGGTTGGGGGAGAGGAAGTGTGCTAAGGTGGAGAGACCATCCTCTGAGAGGACAGGATTTTTAATGATGCAGTACTAGAAATACTCAGGAAAAATGGGTGGAGAATTTGGAAGGGGTGTGTATGTAATTGTTTCTTCATGTCCTTTGCTTTTCTCAGGAATCTAGAATATAAATAACAGGGACACTTTTCGGTCAGCAGAGGTGTGGCTTTGGCTTTTTTGGTTGTCTGCTTGCTGTGAGAATTGGCAGGGACTGGAGGAAGGGAGGTTGAAGCTCATAGCTGATAAAGAATCTGATTGTAAATGAATTAGTTTGGGTGAAACCAAAATGGATAAGACTAACTTCTGTGCTTTGAAGCCTAAACAACACAACGAAGTTTTGTCAGAGATTGATTTATGGTCTAAAACATACTAAACAATTTAGCTCATCTGGTGAGATGCCCTTCTTTATAACAGTCTAGTCTCTCTTAATAACCTCTTAAGCTCTCAAGTTGGTGGTAGGTGCTGGGAGTGTAGTGGCACTAGTAGGCTGCTGGTGCCTAACTGGAACCAAAAAACTGGAACCAAAACTTACTCTTCATCTGGGAGGGGAAAAAAGAAGGGATCCTCTACTTTTTTCACCCATTTAAAAGAGCGAGCTTTCTTCATTGCTGTTCCATGCCATGGGAGATAATTTATATTCTTCTAGTAAAATTTCTGAAACTGTTAAAGGAAAGTGATTGGGCTATTTTGTGTTTATGTATAGATACTCTACTGTTGTAGCACTATTTGATGTGATTATTTTCTAACCTATTTTTTTTTCACCCCAATTGCCTCATTACCCAGATGGATATCACCCTGTCATTGTAGGGGAGGCTACTTAACCTATATTACTGAGGAAGAAAAAGATGCCAGTTCTGTGAAACCTTCTGAAAGGGGTTGCCTCGTGGCAACTCCTGAAAATGTCAACTCCTGAAGCCAGTAAAGCACTCTGCCGTAATTGAATAATCTACGTTAGCATCTTAGCATTATGCAACTAGGTATTGTTTTGTTATTTTATTCATGCAATTGTCAACAGAAGCAAGAGATCAATTTACACTTTGTTGTGTGGAATAATTGTGCAGGCACCACCCTGGTGACTGAAACAAGTGCTACTTTTTAATAGCAGTGGAAGGCAATGGCAATGTCATGCATGACTGAGGCATTTTGCAAACAGATAGTTTGAGAGCGTATCTTTTGAAACTCTGCATTTAGCTTGTTACCATATGTGTCTCTGGAAATCTCAGAAGCACTAGCCTGTAAGTGATAAGCTTTCTTTCAGGTGGGAAAGAATTTGTCTGTGTTCCCACAAGATACATGTACTGATAGCAGCTTGAAGTTATTTGAGACTACACAGAAGCTGTTACAATAGTCAAAATAATATTTATGGTATTGTTCATATTACTGTAAACTCTGCTCAAGTTAGTTGTTCAGTAGAGCTGTGTTGTACCTCAAATCTGTTTGATTTCAAATAACTCTAGCTTTTAAACATTTGAAAATTGTATATTTCCTTTTTGACAGCAGGTGATGAAGTATGCATTCTGAAATACAGCCTAGTTGTAAATAGAAACAAGTTTGCCTAGTGATTACATTATATTGTTGCCTTCCGAGTCTTCAAGTGAGCCCATTTTCAAGTTCTGAAAGACTTTAAAAAACTCTTATGTAGATTAAACTCTTAAATGCACACAGGTATTACAAAAGTGGAAGATATTTTCTATTGTCCTGTAGTAGGATCCCTTTTTTAATCTGTGGGGGGGAGTGTTTTACTGCTGCATGCAGCCTGCGTCCCTCTGCACTGTGTGGGACAGAGCGGTGCCCGTGACTCAGCTCTGCCATGCGGAGAAACCACCTTCCCCCGGCCGGTGAATTATCTGCCGCTGGTTCACTTTTATGTTCTCAGTGAAATGCTGCGACCCTTAACTTGAGGGCTCCATCTGCTTCCTGCCCTCGTCCCTGATGAATAGGGCAGGAATTGGCAGCAGTGTGGTCAGCTATGTGACCTCATTTGTGTGGCGTCTGGGTGGAGCGCGCCCTAATCTTCGCTAAGCGAGCAGCTGAGAAAGCGAATTGCAGTAATTCCCTGGCTGATCCTCCCGGCGGGTAAAACCCGGGCTAGTGCTGCGGGGCAAGGAGATGCCTTTACTCTGCCACTCGTTTCGTGCGGAGAGGAGTTTCTATCGAAGCGTTCGGAAAAGCACACAATGGTTCAAGGTTTCTCTGCAGAACTCGCGAAATGTGCTGTCCAAGTTGCGTGCGGTGCAGGGTGACAGTCACCAGCTTTCCCTTGTGCCTGCGTGCTGCAATCAAAGCTGTTACACAAGTGTGCACTGGCAGCCCTTGCTAATAGTTGACAGCTAACAGAGCATTCCGTATGTCTTGTGCAGATGGAAGCAGAATGCTGGTATCTGACTTGCTGAATTTCACTATGGTGTGGATATTGTACTGTGGTCATGACATATGTCCTCATTATCGAGATAAAATATTGCTTAGGGTTAACTGTACTGGGTCTGATTAACTTGAAATTGAGGGCTGTGATATGATACATCAACTTAGAGGGCATAGGTCCTATCCCTGCCCATTCCCTGTTGTGCTGGTGACTGGTTCTAGCCCAGCGCTTTTGCGAGGTTGTCCCTGAGCTGTCCCCCAACATCAAGGCTTCAGGTCTGTCTGCCCTGGATTGAAAGAAAGCATCCTGCTTGGCTTTATGAGCTGCTGAAGTGCAACCTTTAATACTGTTTCTCTCAGCTATACTTTTTAGCCTGATAAAATTGTACAGCTCAATCATTTTAAGCTTCAGATTATTTTAAAAGGTTCTTAGCTGGTTTAATACCTTGTAATGCAAAATATTTTTAAAGCAATTCATAAAACATTCTGTGCAGACCATTGAAATTAACTTCTGCTCCCAGCTCAGCTGTAATAAAATCAATATTTACTTGGCTTGTGTGACCAGAGTTGTCTTATATACAAGGAAAACATTTCCACTGCTGCTTTTGAGGTAGCAAAGAGATAGTAAAGTTGTTACTTTCTGAAAACAGAATAATAGATCCCCTCTAAAGCTACTTTTCCCTCTCCTGCAGTCCTTATACAGATTCTTTTGCCAAATTTGTCAGGCACAGCCCTTTCTAAAAGGTTAGTTGCCATTTCTCCACTTCTAAGACAGAAAGCAAATGAATATGATTTGTTTAGTTGCTGCAAATTAATGTAAACTAGGAATTGAATATTTGAAATAATTTGTATTACTAAATAGCATCTATTTTGTTTTCTCCAGTTTTTTATAATATAGGTTTTGCATTGTATTTTTTTAACAGACAATTTGCTACTAATTCTTGTTGTAGTTTTCCTTTCAGTGGATAAGTTGTAAGCTTTAGCTTGCTGATGACAACTTGAGATGGAAGGATAATACACTGGCATTCTTAGCCTTGTGTACAAGAAAGACTTAAAGCTCTGTCACCTGATGCCTTATCATCATTTCTATATCTATTGCCATAAAATCTCATGCAAGCATCTCTTATCTAATCTACAAGTAGTAACTGCAGTAGCTTGAAAAAAGTTCCAAGTGTGGGTTACATAGATAACTTTCCTGTGGGAACATGCCTCAGCCTTTTGTTTAGTAGTCTTGAATGTAGGTAGAGTCTCCCACAATGTTCAAGCTCACTTCTCATTAATAAAAGTGAGAGTGCAGTTGGTGAATGTGAGCATCAATGATGTACTGATAGTGTACTTTGCTGCGTTAAGCAAGCAGTAAATGTGCTGTACAGTTAAATAGAAGCAGGTGTTTTATCTTTTCCGTTTTTGATCTGTGGACAGAACTGATTATACAAAAGTTGTTACCAGAAAGAGTTATAAGTCCTAATACCTAGACAGAATTAAACCAGTCACAGTATGCCTCATGTGTTTTTAGTTGATTTTGATGCAGTTTCATTCCTGTCTCTGATACAGTCATGTGGTAAATTCTTGAAAATAATCAAACTGTCAGTTATTCCCACTTCAGTGCACAGTGCCAGCTTTCTATTGGAGGTGCTTTTTGGTTTAAGTAATTTATCTGCCTGTCACTAAGGGAAAAAAGTGCTTATTTTTAAAGTTTGCATCTGAAAGAGAAACCAAGGTATTGCTGATAATGCAAGATGTTTACCTTCCAAGATATTTCATTTTACAATGGGTTAATATCAGAAAGCAGTGCTATTTAATTCATTATTAGGATCAAATTATTTGAGTTATAGTAAGCAATACTGTAATAGACTTTATTGTATATAGAGCATTCACCTTGCTTCTCTGGGTTTTTTGTTATTTTTTTTTAGGGATTTGGTTGTTTGTTGGGTTTTTTTTTTTTGTGGGTCTTCTATAGTTTTTGTTATAGTAATAAAAATAACTTAGGAGTTTGCCCTCAGGAGTTGAGCTGGAATTATTTTATGGCCAGGTAAACTAGTTTGCTATCTTATTGGACATTCTTCTCTGAGCTAAGGGGAAAGATTTTTCTGTATAAATTGCCGTAAATGTGCCTTATTGCAGTCTTTGACTCTGCATAAAAAGTTTGCTGTTCAGCCCTTGTGGTGGGTTGACTTTGGTAGCTGCCAAATGCCTGCCCAACTACTCCCTCGCTCTCCTCTCAACTGGACAGGGGAAGAAAAATAAGGCTAAAAAGCTTATGGGTTGAAATAGGGATAGGGATATTACTTGCCAATTTGAGCTGTGGGCAAAACAGACCTGATGGAGGGGAATTTTTTTTTTAACCTACTGATGATTAGAGTAGGATAGAGTGAAGCAAGGAGCAAAAACTAAACCACTTTCTACCTACCTGTCTCTGTCTTCCCTGACTCAATTTTACTCTTTAATTCTCAAATCCTTGCTACCCTTCCCTGATGGGAATGAAAAAGTCTGCTTATTTAAAGTATTTCTTCAACTGGAATGTTTTTTGAGAGAGAAGCTGTCTTTTCTTAGCAGATACATGCAGTCAATTCTCAGAGTATGAGTTTAAAACCTATGGTCCAAAAATTTTCAGATGGTAGAAATGCACTCTTGGTCTGAAACAAATATATCTGAAAATAATCCAAAGTTTTCTTTAGCAAATATGCTAATGCTTGTGGGAGCAGGGTTTGGCTTACAGTGTGTCCTTATGCCTTTCTTTATTGTGTGACTCTAAAACCTACGCAAATGAACTCCATGTTTGAGGCATGCGGACTTGCATTGATTATTTGCAGCATCTTGGAAATGATCCTGGTCAGCTGCTAAGCAAGTGCAGTGTTCTGCTGCTTGAGTGTGAACACTGCTCTGCTACTGATAGCATCAACTGAAGGAGCCTGCAGGAGCAGCAAGGCTGGGTTACACACGCCATCAGCAGGAGCAGTGCGTGTTTTCTAGCCCCTTTTGCTGAAGTCCTGGCATGGATTCAGGTGCTCCTTATTCCTGTATGCTACCTGTCTCCAGTCCCTTCTGCTGTGTGCTTGGTAGGTGTCACTCTCCAGAGCGATAGAGGGTGAATCCAATCTCAGTGACAGAACATGTGTGTTCTAATAGTCTTGTCTTGCTGAATATCCTTGAACATTATACACAGCAGAGTCATACCAGGTAAATAATTAGCTACTGTTTTGACAGTGTGAATGTACTCTTTAAGATGGGAGGCTATTGGACTAGCCAAAAAAATTTGCTCTAGCCATTGAACATAACACCCCACAAAAAACAGCCCTACCAAATCCAAACAGAACCAAACATGTCTGTGTATACAAATTATCAGTGGCTGAAGGAATTGGGAAAAATAAGTATTCTTCCTCAGTTCAGTAGTTTAGCATGCAGTTTTGCCAGGGCCATTGCTCCCTATTCAATTAAAAATTGGATGTGACACTATGAATAAATCTGTAGCCATCTTATTTTTCATAGTGTAGTCTGGGCACAGCAGCACAGCAAAGTTGATGCTAGAGTTGGTAGAAGTTCCTGTAAAATGCCTCGAAGAGCAACAAGACTTGGGGAAATGCTCTGCTGGCTTAGCACTAGCTCTTGAAGACTTTTGAAACAAATAGATAACCTTTGATTGACTTGTTTTATTACTGACTGTTTTGCAGTGGAAAAGCGCCCTCGTCTAATAAATCAAGGAAGCTTTTTTCTTGTTTCTCTCTTTGTATATTCTTTCTCCTTTCGTGTTCTCATGCAAGTATAAGTGAATTATTAAGCCTTCATCTTTGCAAGAAACAAACCAAATGTGCAGTTAAGAAAGTTGAAAAAAGTTCTGGAACAGTATCTCATGTTGTCAAAGAAATATTTTTTGGGGAAATCTCCCCAATATAGGTAAGCGCCATGGTGTGTGTTGTTTAACTTTTCACAATTGCAATTTTGCTGCTGCTGTGGTATTTTGTGTGACCTTCAGCTTTCCTCCTGTCATTATGCTTAAATACCTCTTTGAAGTTATTTGATAAATACCTTCCATTTCTCAGACCTGTTTCATTTTTCCTGGTCTTCCTATAATATGACACGTCTGCATTTACATCTTAACTGTTAGGATTTATTTTAACTGATACCTGCTTTCTGTCTGCATCTTCTTCCTTCCCAAATTCTTTTCTGCTCTACTGTGGTTTGGAGACTGAGATGATCCAGATGAAGAACTTGTGTCATAATTGATATGATAAATACAAACTCTCGTTTCATCCTTGTGCTCTCAGTCTTTTCTAATTCTTCCTTCTCTCCCAAGAGTGAGTATCCTCACACTTTCTTCTATGACTTCTTCTGATATGCTAAAAGTAGAGAACAAAAGGTAGAAATTCAGGCTTTTCCTAAAGATTTCCCTGTTTTTTTTCTATAATGTTCATGTCTAGGAGGTGCAGTTATTACAACTGAGCAGCTGGAGTTCTGTGTCATCTTCTAATCATCCCTTACTGAGCCCAAATTTCATTCTGCATTTGAAGGATAAGAATGCTGGTAGTCAGTCTTAATTGCTTTTCATTTTTGCAACCATTTAGAGACTTGAGGAATAACAGTGAAGTGTTGTGACATGAACAGAAAGAGTGACAATGCGACAAGACTTAAGTTTCTGGGACTTTATTTGTTTAGTTTTTAGCAAGTTGTTTTTATTAAATTTATCTCTACAGGGCTGGAGACAAGTCTCTCTTGCATGTAGAAGGTTATAATTAAATGCACCAAAATTGAAAAAAAGCATAAAATGTTGCTAAGTCATCTCTTAATCATGCTGATTTTTTTGAGAGCAAAATCTTCACATATATTCCTTTATTTTTCCTAGCTTCCTTTGAAGTCCACTCAGATTATTCCTTTTCCTTTTTTCCCTTTCAATCAGTTTTCACTTGTCACTTACAAAATTCAAGTCTTCTGTGTCTGAATAAACAGAAGTCTGCAAATGCCATTTTGTGAAGCCAGTCATGCCAGTTCATAATTGGACTGAAACGATGCTGCAGAATAAAGCATGTCTGTATTGCTTTTTAGGCACTCCCACAGCTTTTCTCAGCTGGACTGTGTAACTTTGAGGGGATCATAGCAATATTTAGTAGAATCATTGTATGAAGAAAAAGAAGACTGTGTATCTTCTGGCCACTTGAGTTACTCATCAATGTGACTTTTCATTTCACATGTTGGACAGTGATAATGTCTCTTGTGCTGTTTGAGCAAGTAGTAGGTAGGTGACTGACATTTAGGATGCATTTGGTCCTTCTACACCAGCTCGCAGGTGTGTGTGCAGTTGCAGGAATTCTTTCCTTTCTCCCGTAGTGACAGGCTTCATGAATACTTGGGTTTTGTGAGTGATCATTCTTCTGCCACAGGTGGCTTTTGTGTCAGTAGTGGACAGCCTGAAAAATGAACAGTGTACTGCAGCTTGCTCCATGATCTTCGGACAGCAGTGTGCATGAGCTCATGTGCTGTTCTGTTCATCCTTACTACTGTTTCTCACTTCTTTGCATCTTTAAAAGTTTTATTTATTTTTTCGTGCTGCTGCTTTGCTAGTGTGTTCTGGAAAAGAAAGTATTGTAACTTTTAAAAAGTAGCCTTAATGTAGCAATTCTTTGGAAAATTGGAAGTGGTAGTCGACATCAAGTGAAATTAGAGATCTTCAGCTATGAAGGTCTAATCTGTGTTATGTGAATTAGGCTTCTTATGTCCTTGTGTTGGGCATGAAAATGGTGTTTGTGGTGTTTCTTAAAAAAAAAGTAAGTGGTTTTGTGATTTAGTTTTTAGGACTGTTGTTCAAAGGAACAAACAGCTGTAGAAAAATCTTGTAATAACTTTAATATTAAAGCTGTTTAAGATTTTCAAATGTATTTATATTACAATGGTTTAAGATCATGTTAAAGTGGGACAACTTAAAGCTTGTAACAAATTTCATCAGTCACATTGCTTTTAGTTTTGCCTTGTGTGATGCAGGTAAGACTGTAAGAAATACTGAAGTTATTTGTGATAGTTAGTAACACAGAGTGTTGAAAGTAAATCTTTTTTTGCTTTTTACTTTGTAGAAATGAATTTTGAAAATTGAGTTAAAAATACTTTCTAGGTGCATTCCTCACTTTTTCTCCATATCTAGTTTATAGTACACAAGGCTAAAGATTCAAAGGCAAGTCATATGACGACAGCAGCATCTTTAGGAGATGACCTTGTGATTTTTTCTGTTTATTCATACCACTTGTTCATTCTGTGAAGGTAATGTTATTGTTTCAGAAATAAGAGTCTTTCTTCTCTTACCTTTGTTGAGGTATTACATTTATCTGCATAACCTGAAGAGTGTGGAATGCATTGCTGGGTTTTTTTACACCGCTGAGCTTTATAGTTTGTGGTAAATAAAATGCATGATTTTATGGAGACTTTGAAATTCTTGTAAATGTGTATGAAGTTAATTTGTTGTAGTAGCTTTCTCACTCAGAAGTTCAAATACATGTTAAATAGAAAACAGGCTTCTCTTAACCCCTTAGGGGAACCACATCAGTTTTTTTCTTTCATAGAGAGCCAGTCTTTTTGTGTGCTTCTGGGAGTGCATCCTTGCCTTATCCCCATCTCTTTTCTCTCTCATTTGACCCTTGTACTCTGAGAAATTGTGCATCAACATAGATCCTTCACAACCTGCCCAAATATATTGGAGCAGTTGGGCTTTGTTTCACCAGAGCTGTATGGTACTTGTGAGTGTGTGGATAGGTCTGACAAAACTGATGCAGGCCTGGCTCTTTGGAGAGCTAGGGATGTGCAGAGAAGTCTAAGAGGTAACTTCAGACTGGGATGTTGTACTGAACCCCAACTTCAAGCACAGCTCTTACTATAGCATGCATTTTGGGAGATTAGGAAGTACTTGTTCAGTAAAACTGCTTATAGCTAGGACTGTTATTTGACACTACTTGCAAATACCTTTTCTTTCTGGGGTTGCATGAGGGTGGAAGTGTCAAAGCCTTAGAAGGATTTCCCCTTTGCCTTACGTGACCCAGTAATGTTGATCTTGTCCTGGCTTTTTCTGGGGTGGGAGTTAAGTACTGGTCTTACTCTTAGTCTACTATGACACTGGAAAGATATAAGTATTTTTATTGAATAAAATATATCAGACTAAGTGTTCTGAGTTTCAAGATAAAACATTGAATTGACAAAATAATTATTTTGTATTGCATCAGATGCTTTTGTCTGCTGCAGAGGATGAACTTGGTATTTTGGTTTGCTGTACAACCTGTCTTTCTTGCTGGAAAAGAGAGTTCATCTGCCATGCAGTTGTCATCATCTCCTCATTGTTGCCTGTAGTGGTGTCCATACGTAGATACCATGTGCTTATACTTCTTCCATAAGCACGTCTTCAAGGTGCTTCCTCTAAATTACCTTATTTTCCTATTTTAGTTTACAGTTCAGGGATCTCTTCAGCCATAAGTTATATCTGTCTTTTTGTGGACTCTTAATTCCATAAGCCTGTGTCTTTTTTAGCCAGTTTTTACTAGTGCTCTAGTTTTTCTTGTTTCTGACAACTGGTGGTTGTCATAATTTTGGTCCTCAGGCTATAAGCTCCATTCTCACTGAGGCATAGACAGCACCTGTCTGCTGCAGGGACATTGACCTTTGGCAGAGGGCAAGAAAGTGAATCCTGGGCCTGCTTGTTGCCTGACTCCTTAGCACTGGGAAGGCATGCAAAAGAACCCTCTCTGAAAATGCACCCAGGACAGGATTATGCCTTTGTGACTGATCTACTGGAATAGTTGGCAGGGACAGCGGAACTAATATGACATGTAATTATCTGTTTTCATTAGGTGATTTTTTTTTTTTTTGGTTTAGCCGGTTTCTACAAAGCTAAAGTGTCTACTCCAAATTGTACACGGACCCACTTGTTATGCTAAAGTGACAATAATCAAACCCTATATTTGCACAGGTTCTACCACAGTTCTCTTAAAAACTTGTGATTAAATAATACAAGCATGGGAACTGGGATGTTGTCTTGGTTTAAAAGACAG
>VZRF01002083.1:5206-116316 GCA_013396875.1 Vireo altiloquus
AAATAAAATAAAATAAAATAAAATAAAATAAAATAAAATAAAATAAAATATACAAAGGAAAATAAAAGAAAAATTTCAATAAAATAAAATAATAAAATAAAAATAATGTAATTTAAGTAGATTAGACTATCCTAAAATAACATAAAATGAAATGAAATAAATGTAATTAATTATCGAATCAAGGAGCAAGTGATGGAGTTTCCTGGTCAGACAGATCCTAACAATGTAATATTTAGATTTAGAGCTGATTTGTGCCAAGTCTAACACAAAACTGATGCTCCTTCCCCTCCTCCAGCTTCAATTACAATCAGCAAACCACTCAATAAAATCATCAGAAAAAATAATCAATAAAATAATGAGAAAAATAATAATCAAAACTTAGAGGAAATTTGGAGGAAAAGGCAGAGAAAGCCCAGGGTGATCCCACGGTGTTTCCAGAGTAATTTTTATCTGAATGATTAAATGTAATGGAATTAATTCAGATTCACACTGGGAAGCTTAGAGTCAGGAAGAAAGGGACATAAAATAAGGATGGGGAGAGGGAGAAAAGTGGAATCATTTAAATTAAAAAGAGGAGAATTATCCAAAAAAGCTCCTAAAATATGGACACATTTTAGAAAAAATCTGGGAAGAAAGGATCACTGTTTTTATCCCAGGATGCTCCTGGTAATTACTACCAATGGAACTGGATGAAGTCATTTAATACCAATATTCTGCTTTAACATAGAACCAAGGGAAGTTGATGTTTAAAAAAACCTCCAAACAGGGGATTTAAAAATAATTATTTTATTGAATTTTGATTGAGGGAAGGAGGTGGAAGGGGAGAACTGAGCTCTCCCAGCCCCATCCAAGCTCCCGAATTATTTTATTGAATTTTGGTTGAGGGAGGGAGGTGGAAGGGGAGAACTGAGCTCTCCCAGCCCCATCCAAGCTCCCTTGGCCGCTGTGGCTTCACTCATCCCCTGGGATCATCATTCCCTGCATGCAGCCACATCCCTGTGCCTGTAAAAGTGCTAAACCACTCCCTTGGGAATTAAATCAGGAACATTTCCTTTCCCTTTGATTTTTTATTCCAGGGCTTCAAACACATCACTGAAAGGCGGGATCATATTATTGATGATTTTCTAAAATGTGAATTAAATAATAACTGGAGTTAAATAAATCCCGGGAGTCAGCAGCTCTTCGAGGTGAACATTTCTCCTTCTTAGTCCAGGAAAATTATTAATTTTCTGTATTTTCCAGTAAAACACAGCACAGAAACTGGGAAGAAGCTCGAGGTCTGTCCCTGCTTTTTGTCACCCTGAGAGGAATTGGCAGCTTTGGTCCCACCCCAATCCCAATGCCAGCGATGCCACTGGCACTGCTGGGAATATTTTTGTTTAAGATGAGAATTTACAGGTCTATTTATTATGGCATTTTGTATAAAATATTTTCTTTATAGGAAAATAAAAGAGAGAAAATTACTCCACCCTGCTGGAGTTTCAGAGGAAATTCCATGTTCCCACTTGAGAGCATCCACAAGAGAAAACAGGGAGGGAGAAATCCTTGTTTCTGGTGATAAAAATAACCCCAGTGTGGTGTTGCCTCCCCTGGGCTGAGCGGGATGGGATGGAATGGGATGGGATGGGATGGGATGGGATGGGATGGGATGGGATGGGATGGGATGGGATGGGATTCACTGGAAAATGGTATTTACTCCAAAACAGTAAACCAGAGGATTTTATATTTCTATCTAGCATCCCAAGAAACCGGGAACGGACCGAGAGTCAGATCCAGGGAAATGTGTGGGATGCTGCAGGGAAATAAATCGGCTCCTGGCAGGATCGGGAGGCTGAGGAAAAGCAGGGACTCGCCTCCAGATGGCAGGAGGGAGGCTTGGATCGGCTGCGGGCTGCGGGGAAACCTCCGCGATCCCAAGATGTGCACGGGGCTGGTACCACCCGGCAGCCTGGGGTCAGTGCCCCCAAATCCCACTGTCAACCAAATTCCAGTGCGACTATCCCCCCAAATCCCACGGTTAAAAGCCCCCAAATTGCAGCATTGATATACTCCAAATCAGTGTTTCCAGCCCCAAATCCCAGTGTTAGCATCCCCAAATCCCAGTGTTATCACCCCCAAACCCCTGTATTAACATCCCCAAATCCCAGCGCCAGCACCCACAGCTTAGAAAAGCCCCTGAGATCCCCAGAACTGCCCAGACCAACCACTCCCAGAACTGCCAAGGCCACCANCAGCACTCCCAAACCCCAGTGCTAGCACCCCAATGTTAGCACTCCCAAACCCCAGTGTTATCACCCCCAAACCCCTATATTAACATCCCCAAATCCCAGCCCCAGCACCCACAGTTTGGAAAAGCCCCTGAGATCCCCAGAGTCCAACCACTCCCAGAACTGCCCAGGCCACCACTGACCCATGTCCCCAAGTGCCACATCCACATGGATTTTAAATCCCTCCAGAGATGGGGACTCCACCCCTGTCCCAGGCAGCTGTGCCAGGGCTGGACAACCTTTTTCCTGAAGAAATTTTTCTTAGTATCCACTCTAAAGCTCTGTCGTCTTCCCGGGAATAGGACCTGGATTCTGCTGTTGAATATCAAGCTGTGAAGGGAAGAGGTTTTTGGAAATGAATTAATTAATAGGGGACGAGATGAACCTCATTATTAACCCTTAAAAGCCTCTTTCACCCAGCTCCTGGTGCCAAATGAAGGTGAAGCTGCTTTTTGTGGGGTGGCTTGTGCAGGAAGCTGAACCTGAGATTAAGCTGGCAGAGGTTGGGTTTGGCTTTGGGATGAAAGTGGGCAGGGTTACATGGGATATTGGGAAGGAATTCCTACCTGTGAGGGTGGGGAGGCCCTGGCACAGGGTGCCCAGAGAAGCTGTGGCTGCCCCTGGATCCCTGGAAGTGTCTAAGGCTGGGTTGGATGAGGCTTGGAGCACCCTGGGATAGTAGAAGATGTCTAGGGTTTGGAACTGGATGGGATTTACAGTCATTCCCAACCCAAAGCATCCTGGGATTCTCTCTGGGAGCAGATCCAGGTGCCCAGGCAAAACTCATTCACATTTGCACAACTGCTTGCCAAGGAAGCAAATTGCACATGACAAGGGCTCGGTTCCAGTTTACAGCTGAGGGGGAAAGAGACAAAATAAACACCTCCTGCATGGGAAGGATTCACTTCAAATCCGAGAAACTCCAAACTGAGCAGATTGATGAGCGCTGGCTTCCCAGTGTCCAGAATCCCAACGCTGAACCCTCCAGGAGCGGATTTGAGCACGAAGGATGGAGGAATCGCAAATCCCTGCTCATCCCACATCCTCTCCCATTGGAAGGCCCGGCCCGGGAGTGTTGTCTCATTTGTTATTAATAACCTCCGTGGTGTGCACCCAAGCCGAGCCTCATTCCTCGCGTCCGGTGTTTGGGCATGGTGTGCCACGGCCCATCTGGGCCTCGTTTGAAGCCCCTCGCAGTCGCAGGGGTCCATGTGCAACTGATAAAGGCCAATTTAGGGTGGCGGCGAGGGGGGGGCACCTCTCTCTGGGCTGATCCAAGAAGGACGCCCTATATGTTTTGGAAGTGCTAAACCCCGGGGAAATTACTTCATCCAAACCCGCTCCAGACCCCAGTAATGAAGGCTGTGATGTAGCCAGTGTTCACCCATGTTGACTTTACAGTACTGGAATTAATCCATGTGCATTGCAGCTCGGTGAAATCATTTCCAGCCCGTAGCAGCTCCGGGGCTGACTTCATCCTTGCAGCCCCAGATGCAGATCCTCGGAGTCGGGGAAATCAGGGAGAGGATGGAAAGGCTGCTCCCCGTGCTCGTTCGTGAGGATGTCAAATTGTCCTGGGGACCATCCAGATCTCCCAGCTCCGTGAGGCTTCTCGGTGCTCTGCTCATCTGCTCCCCTGGCCATGCTTCCCACAGGGCTAGACACAAGGATTTGCTGCTCCCTCCATGAGATTATTCCATTTTAACCCCTATAAAAATCCCAGTAATCTCACCGTGACCATGGCTTGCCCAGGGTGCAGAGCTTCCTTGGGAAGGGGGTGTGCAAGCACGGGGCTTTCCTCACTACCACAAATCCCACTGCCCTCATCCCAGCAATCTTTGTGTCCTTTACAGATGGACACTCCAGGTATTTTTGTGCTGTTTCGACCACAGAAATTCAAGTGATGGGAGGTCCTGGCTGCGAGTGCCCTGCTGGGAGCTCATCCGAGCTCCAGGGTGTGGGCCCAGAGGAGCTGAGAAAGGCACAGATCCCTCCAGGCCTGCACGCGCAATCCACTGCCCAGCCCTGTTCCCTTTCCTTTTCCTTCATCCCTACTTTTTATTGCCATCTTCTCAGTAAAATTGCAGCTGCCTTTTCCTGGGCAGGGCTCACTCCCTTATCTAAGTGAGAATAAGGAGCTCCTGCAGAGTGAGCACCACCCCAAACCCTGCGTTCGGTGCCCTTCCATCAATCCCATAAAGCTGAAATCCTGGGGATGGATTCTCCCTGTCCAAGCTCTCCCTTGCTCCGTGCCTGCTGCCAGAGGCTGGGGGAGAAATGCCCCAGGGACCCCCAGCAACTCCCACAGCAGGAGAGGCCCCAAATCAGGCAGATCTGGTGCTCTGCTCCTGTCTCTGCAGCACAGGGAAATTAATGGGAATTCATGGATACTCAGCTTTCTGAGGAACTACCTGAGCTGTTTAAAGTCCCTGTGGCAGCAGGATTTTAAAACATCTCTGAGGGTAATTCCTTAGGCAAAGGAAGAGGGCTCTGGACACTGCTGTGGGCATTCCAGGATGCCCCTTGCAATACTACAGGGTGTAGGGAAAGTGCAAAATGTGAGTATCCAAAAGGATTTATCAAGCCTTGCACTTTTGCTGGGCTGTTTGCTGTCTTACCTAACCCCTGTCATGTAATTTAATTAAGTTTGTTTAATTTCTTTTTTTTAAAAAAATGCATCTGGGACTGGTAAACTTAATTAAAAAGAAACATTGTTAAGCAGCCTGATACAGCCATAATTTGATTTAAAGTACTGGATGATACCAACATTATAAATGTAAAGTGATATGGCTTTTTTGGGGGGGAAAAAGGACCTAAATGAACATAAAATTCTTCTTCATTTGAGCCAGGGTTAATTGTGAAGTCTTTCTGCCTCCTATTCTGTGGCTGTAGGGCTTTTCCAAGTCAGGGAAGAAATATTCCCGTCTCAGACAAAGGATTGCTGGATCATTTGTGATCTGCAACCAAGCCAGGTTTCGGTACCTTTGTTCATGGAATGCAAAATCCCGAGTGCCCTGAAATCAGTGCCAGAGCTCTCGTGGATTTCAAAGGTACCAGGACGTTAGGGATCATTTGGATTTGTTTGTGGAAAAATTTCCTGGATTTCAGGGAAGCTTCCACCCAGCACGAGTCCGAGAGGTAGAAGCTGCCATCAGAACCTGTTTATGATGTTATTATAAACATATTATGTGCGATCCAGTGGGATATAACAGAGTGTTCCATTGGATTGATGTTTTTCCTGATTGAAATCCAAGCGAGTCCAGCTCCTCCGTGCAGCAGAGGCCGGCGCCGGGTCCGGCGGGTGCCTCGCTTGCGCTGGATCCCGCTCCACAAAGCCCGGATATCCTGTGTTGCCCCTTCCAAATCCTTCCCAAAGCTCCCTGCCGGGGTCGAGCCGGGCTGGGCAGGGAATTCACGCTCCGAGAGACAGAAAATACTGAGGCAGGATGGAAAGTGCCACGGCTCCACGGCAGCCCTGCTGGTGCAGCCGAGAATGGGGCTGGGATTGGGGCTAGGATTGGGATTGGGGCTGGGACTGGGGCTGGGATTGGGGTTGGGGTTGGGATTGGGACTGGGATTGGGGCTAGAGCTGGGATTGGGTTTGGGATTGGGGCTGAGATTGGGGCTGGGATTGGGGCTAGGATTGGGACTGGAGCTGGAATTGGGGCTGGTCTGGGATTTGGGCTGGGCTAGAACTGGGTCTGGGGTTGGGACTGGAGCTGAGACTGGGGCTCAGATTGGGGCTGAAGCTGGGGCTGGAGCTGGGATTGGGGCTGGAGCTGAGATTGGGACTGGGATTGGAGCTGGGATTGGGACGGGAGCTGGGAGAGGAGATGGGACTGGGGTTGGAGCTGGTATTGGGGCTGGTGCTGGGATTGGGATAGGAGCTGGGACTGGGGCTGGGACTGGGATGGTGCTGGATGGCACTGATCTCCCTCCCTCAAGTGCTGCAAAACCAGTTCCTAATTCTGCACAAAATAAAAAGGCTTTTTCCAGCAGCAAAGTTATTTTGTAGGAGCTGCTGGGTTTAAGGTTTCCCTGAATTATTTTCAGAGATATCCCAGACAGGCCAGGAGGCATCTGGAGAGGGGGAACCCCAAATTTCCGTTCCTGAGCTCAGGGAATCCCCTCCTGTAGTGGTGTGAAATCCCTGGGATGGGCTTTGCCATCCCGA
Source organism: Vireo altiloquus (assembly GCA_013396875.1). Classification (NCBI taxonomy): domain Eukaryota; kingdom Metazoa; phylum Chordata; class Aves; order Passeriformes; family Vireonidae; genus Vireo; species Vireo altiloquus. The sequence goes on from VZRF01002083.1 coordinate 11,648, forward strand.
GCTGCAAATCTCCAGGTGCCAGCATTGTACCAATGAAAATTTGGCATAAATTTGAGCCAGAACTGAACCAAAAAATGGCATATTAATGAACAAATGATGAACAACGGGATCTTCACTAATTTTATTTTGTAGTTTGGTTTCTTAAACTGTGTGGAACTGTTCTGATGATGTGAGGAAGGGGACTCGTGGACAGACTTAATTCCACTTATTTTTGCTTTTAAAATAGTACATATAAAAATTTTCATTGAAAAGTCTTAATTGAAATTCTTGAGAATTGAAATCTAAATTCAAAACTCTGAATTTCACTTTTTCTTTACACTTTCCCCTTGATTTTTTTCCCCCTGTTCCTTTTGCCTTCAGTAAGAATCAACCATCCTCTTTCCCCCTCCTCCAGGGAAGGAGGACCCGGCTGACACACAAAGCCGAGACACATGGGAAGGAAAATACTAAAAATAATAAAAAGATCATTTTTCCTTCAACCCCACTCGATTACAGCTATGTGAGCTGCAATTGGAGGCACCAGACCCCAGGCTGGAAAGTGAAACAGGTTTGAATTTAACTTTGTCTCTTTAAACTTTCAATTTTATGGAACTTTATGGCTGAGAAAGTGCCCGAGAGCTCCTGGAACAGCTCTGGCACAGGTGGGATCCCAGCAGGAGCCTTGCAGGTGTCCCAGTAGGAGAAGGGATTTCATGTTATTTGTTGAGTGGAAACCTTGATAAATTAAAGCTTTTCTTTTGTGTCTTGCAAATTATTCTCAATGTGTTCTTGATTTGGGGGAAGGTAAACAAACTGAGAGTTTTCAAACTCGGAGTTGTTCGCACATACAACAACTCCAGGGATCTGCGGGAGGGTTTGTGGGAGCACAGGAAGGGAAACCCATGGATCCAGGGAACCCTGCTTCTGTCTCAATTCTATTTGCCAGCCATGGACACAAGAGTTTTTTAATTTTTTTTTTTTTAACTAATTCTCTTGTGTGCATTTTATTGCTGTTATATATTACAGAGAAAAAAAAAATCCAGGGCTGTGTTTTGTATATTTATTCCCTATGATTTAGAGCAGAGCAGATCCATTCCTTATCTCTCAGAATCCTGGGATCATTAAGGTTGGAAAAGAGCTCTGAAATCATCAAGTCCAACTGTCAAGCCAGCACCACCACCCTGCTCTAAGCTGAATTGTAACAATTTGAGGAAAACCCATTTTTCATTGCTCTTACCTCCACTGTGAGCTGCCCAGCCAGGGAAACACAAACCACCTCGGGCTAGGGAATGCCATGGGAGGGAAGGATGCTCCTTCAGACGGAGAAAGGATCACTCTGAGCCAACTGGGATCCATCAGCCACTGCTCACTGAGCCTTGCTGGGAGCTGCCCAGCCTCGGGAGGGTTCCTCACTGCATTTCTGCAGCAGGCAAAGCACTCTGGCAGCAGCTCCTGACCCATCTCCAGGTGAGAAGCTCTGGATCCCAGCAGCATTGATCCCTGAGATGCTGGGAGAACAGCCCTGGTCCTGCGGCTTCCCAACACCTCCCTGTCCTGCTGTTCCACTCTGCTCCAGCGATGCCAACAAAATCCCTCAGGAAAGCACTTTAAGGAAGAGCCTGGAGTCCTTCCCTGCCCTCCAGCAGCAAAGCAGAGCTGCAGCCGCAGCTTTCATGACTCCTCGGTGGCTCCCTGAGTTTGCTGTTGCTGGGATTGGGAATTGGAGGATATGCAGAGCAGGAGCCTTTGGCATCCTTGGGGCTGAGTTTTGTTGTGTTTTGCAGTGAACTGAGGGAATTCTGTTCAATATGGAAGTGCTTTAAGTTTGTGGGACGATAAAACCAAGCAGATGCACAAATGCAGGCAGAAATCCAGAGAAAAGCACAGTTCATCTCCCTACAGTTTATGGAAACTCCCCTGGCCCTACTTGTGCTCCAGGCTCTGCTGTCCTGTGAGAAAGGGGAAGGAGAGGGAAGAGTAAAGTCTGAGAGGGATTTTTTGAATCCAAACAACTTCTCCTGGCAGCATTGGAGCCATCCAAGCTCCTGTCTGTGTTGGCACTGCTGGAGGAGAAGCCAAACCTGTCCTGGTGCTTGGTTTAGTGCCCTGCTCCTCCCAAACCTTCATCCATGGGAATGCTAGTGAATTACTAATTCTATTCCAAACAATGCCCACTGGGTTTCCCATAGGGAAAGGGATGATTTACCCAGAAACTGAAGGGGCACAGCCAGACTTGAGCAGCACTGAAAGGCAACATCCCCCGAAATACAACCAGATGTGCAAGGAATACATGAGTTTCCATGGGTAAAACCTGCTGCAGAGCCCAAATTACACTCAGCTGCTACTTCCAGGTCTTGAGGGTTAGGAAAAAGCAATTTTTTTGTGGGTGAGCCATAACCATGGCTCAGCCTTCCGGCCACGGCTGGCAGGGCAGAGTATTTATTGGCGAGGGCAGATGCTTCAGATCAGAGATATTAAATCCATATTCATGAGTTTTAATTGCAGCTTAGCTAAAAGCCCCCACAAGGCAAGGAACTAAGATCAGTGCATCACACACAGCAAGGAAAACAATATTTTCCCCTCCGTATCTTCCCACTCTGCAGTGTGGGCTCCAACCAAGGGTGGGAAAACCCTGCAGATCCCAGTGAAGGATTTCACATTTCCCACAGGAGGATCTTTCCTCGAACACCTGCACACTTGACTTGCTTTGTTCCTGGAGACCCTGGATGGGGAAGCACAGCTGGCAGCACTGCTTCGTGTCCACAATGGCTCTGAGACCCCCAAAACCATGCCTGGAGTGTTGGAGCTGGGAGGGAGCATCCTGATGATTGAGAAATGCCATGGGAGCAGAGCTGGGTGAGCTGGTGGATCCCAGGGAAGGGCTTGGGGAGCTCAGCCATGGATGGGACACCAAGAGTTGAGGAGGGGATGCTCCTGCAGATCTCCTTTCCCTGCTGAAAGCCAAGGGATGCTTGGCTGGATCTGGCTCTCTCCTGGAATCAAAGCTCTCCCAAAGCCTTCCCAGCTCACCTTGTTTTTCCATTACTCGAGGACTCAGCTCGTTTCTCCGAGCAAATCCCCTGCTAAGGTTGCTGGGATTTGAATTTACGGCCAGGGGAGGTGTTGAGCCACCAGGCCAGATGGTTATGTGCTAATTTCCATGGGTTGGAGTGGTTTGGGGATCTCAGCACGACTGTCCACATTCCCAAACAAGAGAAAGCCCTAGCTTGAGCTGTTTCCTACATTAAATCATTGCATGGTTTTCTTCTCCCCTTATTGCAGAAGAGGCTTTGATTTGGGCTGTATAATTTACAGTCCACAGCCTGTGACCCAGCACAGCCAGGAGGAAACTCTGGAAGGGGAGATAATACCGTGGAGACAGATTTGCCTCTTCCCCGAGCTGAAATTCCTCGTGAAGCTGAATTTTGTTGACCAGTTCAGCTTATTCTGATTTTCTTCTGCTCCAGCAACACCAGCCACTGACAGACTTAATTGACAGACTTTATCCTTATTTTGCACAACTCAGTGCTATTGAGTGGCAAGTCAATCACATTTATTTATGAATTTAAAATTAAAACCAGAAAATAATACCCGTCCTCCCTAAGGGGGTGGCTGAACAAGCAGAGTCTCACCCAGCTTTGTGTGGGGAGTTCATGCGGCTTTAATTTCCAACACAAAGAATATCTCACTGGGTTGGGGGCTGACATCACCCTGCTCCCAAAACTTCATGAGGTTCTTTTCCTTGCTTTTAAAGCTATTATTTTACATCTCTGCCGACAGATGTTTGTATTGGCACATCTCGCGGAATATTAAGATTGTATCTTTTCTGTTTAATTTCAAAAGGCGCTTCCTAACCCGAGCGCAAGCTCACAACTCCAAACCGTGAAGATGAGTGAAAGCTTCCTTGCAAACCTCTTAATTTATTGTCCTTCTCCCCAGTGCCTCAGCCCTTCCAAGCTTTCATTCTCATACTTCTATATTTGCATTTAGGGCCATAATTAGCTGCATTAGCCGAGGATAGAGTGGCAAAACAGAGCAGAGTTTTCTGTTGGTCTCACCCAGGTGTGGGCTCGGCTTAAGGACAAAGTTTATCTCTGCACATGGGGAAGAATGGAAAAGCCTCAAACGTGTCCTGGGGCTAGAAAAGAGCTGGTGGGGCAGAGACAGCAGCAATGGAGAGAAATGAGTGGAAAAAAGCCCTTGGAAAACCACTTTTCACCAGAGTTAGTGGGACTGGGATAAATCACCTGGCCTAACCCCAGAGAAGGAGGAGCAAAGCTTAGTGCAGACATGGGGATTTGGTGTGGTAGAAGAACAAGCCTCAGAAACCCGCAATTCCAGCAGGAATAAATCTGCCCATCCCTGGCTTTTTCTGCACTGAAAGAGTGGTTAAGCATTGGAAGAGGCTCCCCGGGGAAGTGGTGGAGTCACAAACCCTGGAGATGTTCAAAAACCAAGTGAATGTGGCACTTTATGGTGTGGGGTAGTGGCCATGGGAGTGATTAGTAAAAGGCTGGACTTGATGATCTTGGAGATCTTTTCCAACCTCGATTCAGTGATTTTTTAAGCCAACCTCCAGAACAGGCTCTTCTCCACACCACAACAACCACAACCACAGGACTCAGCAGTGTCCCTGTCCTGCCCCACATCCTGGCCACAGAGCTGCCTCCTCTGGGTCATCTCTTCCTGCTGGAGTGAGGGCACAGCTGAGCTGGGGGTTTGGCATCTGGAACCTGGGCAGCAGGTCTGGAATGTCTGGAATGTCTGGAATGTTGCCATCACAGGGCTGATGAGGGAGAGGCCGCAGGTGAAGGACCTGCAGCACGGACCCCAGCACTGGTGACTCTTTGTCCAGGTGGGCTTGGCAAGCCTGGCCCTGTTTGGGACAGCACCCTGTGCTGGTGCTGTGGATCTTCATCCTCCTCACCCCATCCTTGGGGATTGTGAGAGAATTTTTTCATTTTTTTCCATTTTTCCTCTCAGAGCACATCATGTGACCAAGGCCATCGAAGCACCAAGGGGGTGCCTCCAGGTACCCAGAAACTGTTTAAAGATTCCAGGCTGTACTTGGCAAAAATAACATCCCTCCTGTCTAAAAGAGCTTTTTGCCCTCAGGTTGCTGCCTCCAAGAGGGCTCCTGAGGGTCAGGTCCCACTTGGGGTTCTCAGACCTCAGGTGCTGAGCAGGGAGCATGGGAAGGTGGCCCCAGCTGTACCCAGCTCCTCTCCTGCCCAGGAATATGAAATAACTGGGTATCAGCTTCCCCATAACTATTTTAATTTCACTTCTCCTGTGTGGTTTTCCTGGCAGTTAAACCGAGAACTCCAGCTTTTCCCTCCCCATATTCCAGCAGTGAGGAGAGCAGGGCTGGCCCTGGGGACAGGGGGTCCTGGGGCTCACCTGGTTCACCCTCTCTCCCTCCCTGGAACCCTTCCCTGAGGTAAAGGCAGGACTCGTTTTTGAACAATTCTTCAAATTTTTTTCTTCTTCATCCACGTGCTGAATTTCGCCCTCTCTAAATCCCCCCTTATTACACATTCTTTAAGTATTTTCTTTAAGTATTATGAGAAAAGTTCAACACATCAGGAATTTTCCCCTTTACTTAGAGGGGGAAGGGGCTGGGTCCTGGGTTTATTTCTCGGCTCTGGAGAAGCCGTGATGAAGGAAAAGTGGTGGGAGAGCTGCATGGAGGGATGGAAGGCTAGTGGCTGGAGAGGGGATGGAGTGGCTTCTCCTCCCTCTCACATACAACCACCAGCCAAAAGCCAGGAGCTGGCCTGGGAAAAGCCACATTAAAAATGATCCTGACAGCACAGAGACGAGAAATCCTGCTTTTCCAGAAAGCATTTGGAGGTTACCATGAGCTATCTCACAGAAGGTCCCGTTCCATCATGCTGGAGGTCCTGGAGAAACTCAGCAGGGCATCAACCACAGCACGAGGAAGGTTCTTGTGGGGACAGGTCCCGTTGTAGTCTCATCCTTACCCCACCCCACATGAGCATTATTGACCCTTCCTTGACTTCCCTGCTTGTGGGGGTGAGCACCACCCACCCCTCTCACATCCTGAAGTGATCCAAGTGCCCTAATTTGATTTAACTCTCCCCAAATGCTGTCTGTATTGTTTTTACTTCACTGAATCATTTCCTTAAGGTTTAATCCTATTCCCTGCACGCAGTCTAGGGGGGGGTTATGTATAAAATAACATAACAGAGATTTATTTTAATTTATCTTTAACTAATGCAGCGCACGTGGAGGTGAAGAACCTCCTTAGGAGGTCAACCAAGAAACTTCAGCGCTGGTTGGCCACCACCATAAACTGCTCATTTCTCGCTCAGACCTGTCATTTTTGCCATGGAATAAATTCAGGATTGTCCTGTGGACAAGGACATCTTGCCTTCACCTCCTGGTTAGGATGGAGCAGGCCCAGAGGTGCCACAGCCCAGCAGGGATGGAGAGAGGACACAGTCACAGAGGAGCAGAGGTTCTTCAAAGTTCACGAGGGGCAAAACAATCATGGGATGAAATTAAAGCTGTGCTGGGGAATGGGACATTCGAGAACGTCAGGGAAAACAATCTCCTGAGCACTCGCCACCATGGGTGTTTTCTGCCAAGAATTCCTCAGCCTTCAGCAGTTTCTGTTTGAAAGATTTTGAGGAAAAAGAAGTATTTGTTAATGTGTTAATGACTAATTAGTTAATGACTCCAGTGAAATGGTGGTTACGTTTACAAAAATTCAAGTTGAATATTGGCACTTGTAGCTCCTGTAGAACCCAAGCTGGTGTTATTCCAGCCCCCAGAAGGATCATTCAGCTGCCTCACATCCTCTCCATTGCAGCCTCTCCAGGGCATTTAGGAGCTGTTTAATTCCAGCTCTAAAAGCCTCCTGTAACAAACCTCCCATCCCTTTCCCGTGTGGGTTGGGGCAGCTCTTTGTGGCACTGGCTCATCCATAAGTTTTGTTTTTTTTCCTCCAAGGAAAGGATATTATTTGCACATTGGAATATTGGATACTTGCTTGCATTTCTCAGTGCAGGTGTGACAGATGTGAGGCAGCACATTCTATTATATTCATTATTTATTTATATGTTAGATTTTGGTTGCCCAGAGAAGCTGTGGCTGCCCCATCCCTGGAAGTGTCCAAGGGCAGCTTGGACTGGGCTTGGAGCAACCTGGGATAGTGGAAGGTGTCCCTGCCCATGGCAGGGATGAGACTGGGTGGACTTTAAGGTCCCTTCCAACCCAAACCAGTTTGGGATTCTTTGATTTACAAGCGAATACATTCAGATCCCATTTCTATTTACTAGTAGCAGTAAGGTTGGGAAAGCAGGAAAAAAAGGGAAACTGGGGTAACAAGTTAGCAGCATGTGCAAAAAGGGTTAAATCACTCCTGAAATGCTTTTTTACAGGAGAGGAAAGGTTTGTGGTGGGAAGAGCAAACAGGGACATGGGATCAGCCCAGGATGCTCTGCTCTGCTCCCTCTGGCTGCATCCCTGCGAGAGAAGAGGAGCTACACCACCCAAAATATTGCTCACAGTGTCTCACCTCACGTACACCCAGAGGGAAGAGAGATGTACCCACACCCAGTTGTAAACTTGAGTACTCATTGTTTAATTAAACTCTGGAGAAGCAATGGCTGAGGCTCTTCTGGGAGCCAGGGCTCGAGTGACGGTGCTGCATCCCTGAGCACAGACTGCAGGGCTGGAAATCAGCATTTCCCCAAATATTAAATGAATAAATATTTTCTTGCTAAGGATTTGTGAGGCAGAGAATGAACAATCCTTGAGTTTTTCCACAAACAATCCTTGAATTTATCTGTTAGAACCAAAAATATCCACGCACCAAATTTATAATTGCAGCTCTGTATAAATCGATGATGGAGTGGAGATATAAAAGAGATAAGTATTAGAGGCATAATTGAGTTCAGGTGATATTAAAATATTACCCCTAAGCCACAAGGCAGGTTTGGTTTTTCTTTGTTGTTTTCTTTTCTTTTGTTTTGGTAAATACAAAGCAAATCCTGGCAAAATGGAGCACAGCTTGAAAACAGTCTCTTAAAATCTGCCCCAAAAGTGACTGGGCAAGGCTGTGTTTGGAGGTTACCTGAGTGCTTTCACACATTAAGGGACAGTATTAAAAGATCATTTCCAAGTTAAGCAAATATTTCTGGCATATTGTCTAACACTTGCTTTAAAATTAACTTAGTTATTCTGAACTTCATGCCAACTGATTATTTGCTGGACCCTCTGATGACGGTAATTCAGGACATTCCATCCTATAATTCCATAAAGACAATAAGATTACAAGGCCCAAGCAGGCTCTGAGTCAGCCTTTGACAGATTAAAGCTCTCCAAGTCCCCTGAAAACCCTTCTCTGACACATTAATTTGACCTAAACCCTCAAAATGTTCCTGATTATATCATCTCAATCGGGCTTGATTTTTGTTTTATTTTTCAGTGTAGGAAATTAAAAAGGCTCGGTTGATCCCTGGCCAAGTTCTTGAAATGTGTTGCAATGCTGAGGAAATCAAAGATTACTCGAAATACTTTTTAATAATATGTCATGTCAGCAGAGATAAAGGTTCACACTCCATGCCCTCAGCTGGCTTCCATCAGCGCTGGCCAGGACCCGCCGGTCACCTTGAAACCATGAGCTTATGCTCTTCTAATTATGAACATGTTCATAAAATTTGATTAATTTCTCTTTTTAAGAAGAATTAAATCTGCATAGGTGGGGCTGATCCTGCCTGGGAGCAAGAGGTAACCCCAAATTCCCCTCCCTTGTCCCTTTCTCCATCCATTTCTTGCCCCAAGGGATCACAGAATGTTTTGGGTTTGAAGGGACCTGAAAGAACATCTAATTCCAACCCTCCTGCCATGGACAGGGAACCATTATCCTGTGGAATGACATTCCAGAGGATGGGCAGCAGGAATTGTCCCACAGAGGTGTGGGGCAGGAGCACCTCGACATTCCTGTAGGAAACAAAACCACATCAGAGGCCACTGCTGATGGACATCCATGGAAGGGTGCAGCAACACAGGGCCAAACCCACCTATAATTCAGATTACAACTGTCAGACTTTGGGAAGCTGGGATACCAACTTTCCACTCCCCAATCAGGCTGCAGGTATGATCCACACCAGAGCTGGCACTGGAGAAGGAGGTGGCTTCCAACCAGGTGTCCAGGCTAGATGCTGACCTTGGGATTTTGGCAGCTGTACCTGCAGCCATTCACTTCCTCTGAGGTCCTTTCCCTGGTCAAATCCCTCTCCCAGTGAGATATGCCAGAGTGTCAATATGTGCTAAAAAAAGGTATAAATGGTTATAAATGCATAGAAATGCGTATTAACATCAATGGGTAATGCCCACCCTGAGCTGAGTAAGGAGCATCCTTGGATGCAGGTTTGAGGGCAAGGATGTGAGTCTGGGACAATTAAAATATGGATTTGGGAACAAATACTGGCACAGAGAAGTCGTGGCTGCCCCTGGATCCCGGGAAGTGTCCAAGGCCAGGTTGGGTGGGGCTTGGAGCAGTCTGGGATAGCAGAAGGTGTCCCTGCCCATGGCAGGGGGTGGGATGGGATGAGATTTACCCATTCCCAAACCATTCCACTTTTATCACAAAGGCAACCTGATGCCAGCCCAAAGTTTGGGAATGAGTGCACCAGGACATCGACTGCAACAAACAGAGCAAGAAATCTGGACAAGTGAAACATTTGGATGTACCAGAGCTTCCCTGCAACCTCGGGAGCTCCTGGAAGCCGAGCATGGAATGCTGCACCCCATGCCCTGCCTGTCCCAAAGCCACAGCACCCGGCAGCAGCTCCCCCCTCCTCAACCTGCTTTCTCAGCTGGCCTGTGAATTTCATCTCTTTCCACACTTTTTTCCCGTTAAGGCTCATCTATCCCTGCTGACCTCCCCGATGCAGGGAAAGGCTGCGGGGCCAGGGGTGCACAGGGGATGGGGGGGTGGACAGCCCCCCTGCTCAGCGGGGACACCACCACTCCCCCCTCCCCAAAGCCCACCTGAGCCCCGGAATCCCCTTTGCTGCCGGCTCTGGGGAGGGTTCCAGGATGGAAAATAAATCAGCGCGGGGGTTCCAGCCTGGGCAGGGCGGGGAGGTCCCCGGAGCGGAGGTGAAAATGCCGCTCGGATGCCACGCTGCGCTTTCCCTGCGCACCTGAAGGTCCCAGCCGGAGCCCCCCCGGCCCCGACCTTGCCCTGCCCGGCCGCGTAGGAGTTTCCCGGGACTCTCCGAGTGGAAAACGGGGATTTCTCCCCCTAATTCAGCGCAGCTGCCGCGGGCGGCGGGGCTGAGCTTTGAAGCGAAGCCGGGCCGAGGGGGTGGCGGAGCGGGCGGGGCTGCCTTAAAAAACACCCCGAAAACAACGAAACAAACAAAAAGCAAAGGAAAAACGGGCCACAGAGCCGGAACCCCTTCCTAGCGCTGTCAGAGCACAGAGGTGGCACCGGGTCTGTCACGCCGGGGACATCGGAGGGGCCGGGTGTGACCGGCCCGTGAGGGCAGCCCGGCGGGGCACGGCTTCCTTTTCTTCTATCTCCCTTTTCTCCCCTTTTTCTTTTACTCCCACCCCCATCTTATTTCTCTTTTCCTGCCTTTTTCTTTCTTTTTCCACCATTTTCTCTTTTTCATTCTCCTTTTTTTCCGTTAATCTTTCCCCTTTCTGTCTTTTTACCCCCTTCCTTTTTCTTTTTTCTTTTTCCCTTTTGCACTGGTTCTGGTTAAACGTTATTTGCACTTTTGTTGGAAAAGTGGCCCCTAGTGTGCAATTATGTCAAATTTCTTTGAGTTTTACAATTTAATGGAGAACAGTAACTCTTTTATTGATCCTAGACGGGGCCGGCTCCTCTNTCCCACCAGTTTCCAAAACAAACAGAGGAGGCTGCAGCCGTCTATTGACTCAGTTGGATGCAAGAGGATCTCGCCGTGGCCGCTGCCCCCCGACGGGAGCCGTGCGGCAGCCGAGCGAGGGGCGCTGGGTGCCGGCCGGGATGGAGCCGCCGCCGCCCGCCTGAGCCCCGCTGCCGCCCGGGGGGACCCCCGGCAGCCCGGGGGGGATGGCGCTCAGCTCACGGGCTCACGCCTTCTCGGTGGAAGCCCTGGTGGGGCGCTCGGCCAAGAGGAAGGTGCCGGAGGGGCGCGATGAGGAGCCCGGCCCCGGCTGTCGGCCGGGTCGCAGAGCCCCGGAGGCGGGTGGGTACCGGAGGCAGCCCGGCGCGGCGGGGAGCGAGGGCGGCCCCTTGCCCCGGCAGCCTCCCGAGCCGCCCCCTGCCCTTTGTGTTCCCCGCAGAGAAGCGGCCCAAAGCCGGTGCCGAGAGCCGGGCGGGCGAGGTGCAGGTGGAGCTGCAGGGCTCCGAGCTCTGGAGGAGGTTCCACGACATCGGCACCGAGATGATCATCACCAAGGCCGGCAGGTACCGGCCGGCCGCAGCCGCCTCGCTCGAGCTTTGCTTTTCCGTTTTGGTTTTCTTATCTTTTTCCTTTTTTTTTTTTTTTTTTTTTTTTGGGGGGGNTTTTTTTTTTTTTAGGGGGGGTGTGTGTGGTGATGTTGTTTCTTGGGGTTTTTTTGTTTTGTTTTGTTGTCTGGGCTTTTTCTGTTTTGATGGGATATTTCACTTAGTTTGCCCCTTTTCCCGCTATTTTCGTTGAGTTCGATTTTCCCTCCTGGCGACACCCGTTCATAGTTCCGCAGCCTCTTTTCTCCCCGTGAGCTGCAGCTCTGGCTCAGCCGCTGCCCCTGTGCCCGCAGGAGGATGTTCCCGTCGGTCCGGGTGAAGGTGAAGGGGCTGGAGCCGCTGCAGCAATATTACATCGCCATCGACGTCGTGCCCGTGGACTCCAAAAGATACAGGTACGGTGGGGACCCTCACACCCACGCGGGACCCCACCTGCGCTCCGCTCCGGTCCGAGTGGGACACGGGGGTCACACAGCGGTGCTGGGGGTCCCGCACGCCCCTATAGACTCTATAGGTGTGCGGGGGTGTGGGGGGGCAGGTGCGGATGGGCTCCCGCCGGCTGACGCGGCCCGGCCCGGGCCAGGTACGTCTATCACAGCTCGCAGTGGATGGTGGCGGGGAACACGGACCACTCCTGCATCACCCCGCGCCTCTACATCCACCCCGACTCCCCCTGCTCGGGAGAGACCTGGATGAGGCAAATCATCAGCTTCGACCGCGTGAAGCTCACCAACAATGAGATGGACGACAAGGGCCACGTAGGTGTGGGGTAACCCCCTCGGGGGGCCGGGGAGGGGCTCAGCATCACCGCGGGGTGCGGAGCATCACCCGGGGGGCAGCGTCGGGAAGGCAGGGCATGTCTACTCCTGCCCTGGGTCCCTCCTGAGCCTCCCCTAGGGTTTTCTTCCTGCCCTTGTCCGTCCGGGGGGCTCAGCCGCCTGTCCCCCGCACAGATCATCCTGCAGTCCATGCACAAGTACAAGCCCCGCGTCCACGTTATCGCCCAGGATTCTCGCTTCGATCTAGCGCAGATCCAGTCGCTGCCGGCCGAGGGGGTGCAGACCTTCTCCTTCCAGGAGACCGAGTTCACCACCGTCACGGCCTACCAGAACCAGCAGGTACCGGGAGCCCGGGATCGGGGGGATGGAGCCCCGGCGGTACCGGGGGTCGGGGGGATGGAGAGTCCCGATGGCCGCGGCCGTCGGTCTCAGCGCGCCCCGCTCCACAGTGGCCCCTTCTCTTTCACCCTGCAGATCACGAAGCTGAAGATCGACAGGAATCCCTTCGCCAAAGGTTTTCGGGACCCCGGCAGGAACAGGTAAGGGCCGGGGCCGCCCCGCCGCCCTCCCCCGCGCCCGCCGGCCCCGCGGCCGCGTTCAAGGCGCTCTTGCCCCGCAGGGGTGTCCTGGATGGGCTCCTGGAGACCTACCCGTGGAGAGCCCCTCTCGCCCTGGACTTCAAGGCTTTCGGCGCAGACAGCCAGGGTAAGTAAATCACGCTCGCTGCCTCTCCCGGCCACACGCCCGGGGCTCCCCACGGGGCTCCTCGGGGGGGCTCAAACCATCGGAGATAACGAGGTGCGCCCAGAAAACTAAAAAATTAACTCCCCTGCCTTTTGGGGAGTTAATTCCGCGTGGGTTTGGACAAAACTCCTGTGAAAATGGATGCGAGAAGCCGGGAAGAACAGGATGAGGGCGCGGGCTGCTCCAGCCCCCGGCTGAAACCAGAGTTAGATGGGCAGAAAAAAATATCCGAGTGTGCAGGAGGCTGATTTGGAGTCGGGTTGTTCCGGCTTTGATCCTGTTACACTAATTGCTTCCAACCGAGTTGGGAATATCAACTACAAACGTGGTAGTGGTGACCGCCCGTGTTTTCTGCAGCGGCGGCTTCTGCGCCGACAAATGCGTTATGCAACAGAAAATAAAATTATCTGATATTTAGGATGCAGCAGTGGCACAGAAATGCAGGGAAGAGGAGGAAAATTTTCAGGGAAAATGCTCTCCTTCATCCTGACAAGTTCAGCCAGTCCTTTACAGCCTTTTCCCAGAAAAGCTGCTTCAGAAAATAATATTTGAAAACAGGTTATTCATAGCGCCGAAGGGAAAAAACTAACAGCTCGTTTGCACTTTGGAGCGCTCCAAGTTGAGTTTAAAGTCGCGAGTTAAACTCTCGTTTATGTCAGAAACTCTTCAAAGGCTTGGGACACACCAAGTCGCCCCCGTGTCTGCTGGGAAATGCTGCAAAAATCACAGCGAAAATTCATGTTCTGCAGGCATAGAAATCAGGGCACAAAGAAATCAGATTCGGAAGAAATTAAGAGGTTTATCAGTTGTACAGAGAACTAAAATTATTATTAATAATAATTGTCATTAGTAGTAGTAGTTTTATTAGTATTATTAAGAGATTTTTTATTAATTTTATTTTTAGAAAGTATCTTATGTAAAAAGCCACTTTTGAATCCGTTTGTTGGGGGAGAGGAGGTGGTGGATGAGCTGCATGAGGAATGAAACAACGGCAACTGCAATATTAAAGACACTATAATATTATTGTATATATAATATTAGAACTACCTGGGATTTTAAATTTTTTTCATGTCTAATGTATTTGGTATTTGTCTTCAGGGTGAAATTACTGGACTGATATAAATATAACAAAATCTCCAATTCTACTTCTAGTTAAATATAGTTCTGAAGAAATGCCGTAAAACTGAAAGCTCTAAAACCAGGTTGTAAATTAAAAGAAATTATGATCAACATGCTGAAGAAAGAATTGGCCACAAAACTTTGCTTTTTAAGTCCGATAGAAAGGGCAGAAAACATCTGCTCATTGATCTGCTCCGTCCTTTCTGCTGCAATCCCCATTCCCAAACTTGCTCTGGTTTTTGGGTGATATTATTGCTTGGGATACCCTGAAGCAGATACTGACCCTGTTTTGCTGTATCCAGCCACGTAGGGGTTCACTCACTGCCTCACACACAATTATCAGCTTAATCCAATATTTTACATGACCCAAAGTCCCTGAGCCCTGGAGGACATCAGTATATGTCCATGGAGAGAGGAATGGATCCTGCCCTGCTGATGTCAGGACTGAAGCAGCCACTGACATCAGCAGGGAAGGGTGAGACCTTCACACCGCACAACCTTCCCAGATTGCTGTGACCAAGGGCTGACCTGGGAGAGACTCTGCTTGTTGGGAGCTTGGAAATTAATTTCCACCGTGTCCAAAATCTTTGTGTTTTAAGGTTTTTTTAAGATTTTTTTATACCAATAGATGCGGTTCAGTTTTACAGTTGATTTCAGGTCGCTGGTTGCGTGTAAAGCCAGATCAGATCCCAGCCAGGCATTTTATCACTTGGAATTGAATATCGATAGTAGCACAAGCTGATCCACATTCCCTTACATCCTTTCCCAGTGATTTTGGTAAGAAACTAAAATAAAGAGAGGGGGGGAACCTCTCTGGAAGAATTTGGTAATGAGTGTGCAGCGAACATTTGGCTCCCCACAGGCGGGAGATGAAACCAGCATCTGTGTAGCACCAGGGCTGGCTGCTCCTGAGCACCATTCCCACCTCGGAGCAGCCATCTCATCCCTGCTGCATTTTCACTCCTTGGTGTTGCTTTTCTCCTGAATTCTGAAAGTGTTCATTCATCCCTTCCAGAAAGGAGGACGTTCACACGACATGTGAGTTTGAATTTCTGGAGACACCGATAGCATTCAGGGGAATGTTTCAAATTGCTTGGGAAGCCAAGTGAAATGAGTCAATTCCTGTGAGCAGGAAGGCACAAAAAAATTCTCCATCAGGCTGAATATGCTTTTTTGTTCTTATATCCAAGGGGAAAAAGCTGTCTGGAATTTGCATGAAAAATAGGGAACCTGAAATAGCAATGGTGTGTGTAGAGCAGGGGAGGGTTATTGATCGTGCAGCCAGGTACGGATCCAGGTGTGCGTGGAGCTGGATTTACCATGATCCCAGGCCAGGAATGGGATTAGACATGTGGAATTTTGTTTTTAGACAAATACCATCTAACAATAACCATCTATTTATGGATAGATCTTCCCATTTTCCAGGAGCTGGTCTTTGGAGCGGGTTCATGCTTGGATGGACACAGGCAGCAGGGAGACCTGGAGCCGGGAGCAGGAGTCCTCCAAGGATTGCTTGGCTATGGACACCAGTTAGCCCAGCCTGGATGATTTCTATTTTCCTTTCCAGGTGGGAGCTCCAGCTCTTCTCCAGTGGCCTCCAGCGGTGGGACTCCCTCTCCTCTGAACCCCCTGCTGTCTCCATCGTGCTCCCCTCCCACGCTTCACTTGCCCGCGAGCAACCTGGGAGTGTCGTGCCCCGAGAGCTTCCTGCACCCCCTCAGCGTGCCTCTCTACTACAAGATCTGCCCCACGAGCTTCTTGAGACAACAGGCGCTCCTCCTTCCAAACCACGAAAAGCTGGGAGCCACCAACCCACACCTCCTACCCCACTTCATGGTGGAAATGCCCAAACTGTCGTCCCTGAAAAACACCAAAGCCGAAGACTTAAACGCTCAGTGCCTACAAGCCCCCGGTTCTGCTGGTCAAATGCTGTATGGATTACATGCATCTGGAAACATTTTCCCATCAAGTCCCATTGCTCGGGAAGCACTTAATTGTTCTTTACATCCTCCATATGGCTTGTATGGTTATAACTTCTCTGTGCCATCCAGACTGATGAATGCAGCAGGGCATTTCAAAGTGAGTGACAGCATTCCGGCTGCTTTGAGGGACGGCAGATGCAATCACTCCAACTGGCACCCCACAATTAACCACTGCCTTTAGTGGGATCAGAGAATATTTCTGAGCATTGCTATGTAAAGCAAGTCCTTCCTTCCTTCATACCCAGGGGCTTGTTAGTTATTGACTCTGAAACACTGCATGGTAAAGGAGCGGATGGGCAGGCATTTAATCCTTTTATTTTGTGGACAGAAGTGTTGTGTTGTTGGGAGGGTGGACGATCTGGGAGGGTGGAGGGTCTGAGATGACCTCTTTGGCCACATTTATGTCACAGTTGTAGGTTAAGAGCAAACTGTCAGTCACCTTTTTACTATTTGCACTCTCAAGTTGATGTCTGTATTTCTACAAATCTGTTTTCTCTCTCTCGCTTGCCTCTAGTTAGCTCAGAGCCCTGGGGAGCTGCTGCTCACCCACTCCAGTTTTATCACCAATTTCAAAGGTACTATCCAGGACCTGGACTTGGAAAAGGAGCCACATCTGGCCAAGCACTTGAGCTTGTTCTTAAGTTCCCTTGGCTCTAACGGGTCCTTATTAATGACGTGAAAGCCCCTCATTCTCCAGGACCCAAATGCCTCTGTTATCAGGGTGGAGACATAAATCCAAGTATCTTAAATCCAAGTATCTGCTGCCAGGGTAAAGAAAGGCTGGATGGAAGATGGACGGGGTGAGAAGCTGGAGGGGTGCCCCAGAGCCCTCTTTTCCACACCCCACCCTCCAGTGGCACCAGCCTCGATGGCGTGGTGGGAAGGACAGGGATGGGGTCACACATCTCTCCCACGTGAGATGGATCCATGCTGGGGACATGGAGGATACATCTTGGAGACTTGTGTGGGATGAAACACCCCCAGGAGCCCTGCAGGACAATCCTCTGACCCAGAGCTCTCAGCCCCCAAGGGACACAGAAGATCCATGTGGGATCTCATCCAGCCTGTGCCCGAGGGAAGGGGCAGGGATGCTCCTGGCTCAGTCTCACGGATCCTTTATGGAGAATTACAGCTCTACAGGCCCTGGAACACGAGATTTTCAATTCTTTCAAAAGTCCTGTTTGTTTTCTTGTAATCTGTGGATATTCTTATTCCTGTAAATAATCTCCAGCTCCCAAGGGCACCATGTAACTCACAATAAATCAGGACACAGGTTTTATTCTTTATTTGGTCGATGTTCAGTCTCTACCTAAAGTCAAATTTATCCCTTGATAGATGGCAAAGATTGGAAAAGAAGGCTTGGATGGGATCAGCCTCATTTTGGGATTAATCCTGTATTTTCAAATATAGAGGGATTAGGCACAGGTATAAGAATCAAAACCGGTATCAGAGTTTTGATGTTATTTTCATTCTCAATAGACAACAAATTCCAAACAGAACAAGCAATATCAAAAGCTGCTCAAATAACAAAAATTACACTTTTATTTTTCTGAGACTTTGATAAAATTCAGACAAAATTGGTTTCCCTAATTTTCCTGCTTTGGGTGTTCACAGAGCCCAGTGATGCCAGTATGAAATGGGGGGTTGTGATAAATGGTCTGTACAACTGTAAAAATGAACAAACCTGCTTTCTCGGGCTGTTTCTTAGCAGTTTATCTCACTATTTTTATTAAAAAAAAACAAAAAGAAAAAGCATTTTTTCCCACAGGAGTCCTTATTTCCGACATCGATGGTGACTGAATTCCCGTGGCAAGTCCACTGCTAGCCCTGGACAGGCTCTGTCCAGCTGAGTGACCACGACCCAGCCCCCACATGTGGTTATACTCCTGGGGAGCTGGAATGCTCTTCCTGATCAGTCACGGATTTGTGCAATGGGGAACTTCCAATTTTCCAAATATTTGCGGTTGCATAAGATATTCCAGAGTTGCTGGCCATGAGCTGTAACCCAGTAAATCAGTGTCTGGTTAAAACTGTGACTGATAATGACTGGGAGAGATATTTTTGGTGCAGTGATTTGCTCCACCAGGAATGATGCTCGGCTGATTCCAGCGGAACTGAGCTGGATTTCAAAGCGCCTCCGTGGGTCCCGTAGGATCCCAGGTTTCACCACCCTCCCTCATCGCAGCCACATGGAGAACACTCCCAGTGCCTGGTCCCTGCAAGGTCTGAGCGTGTCCCAGAAGTGCCACACTTTGGGGGGATGCTCATCAGGCAGATCCCAAAATATCAGTTTGTCCGTAGGAGAGATTGATCTGGTTATCTGAGGGTTATTTCCATTTCCTGTGCCTCCATCTCCTGGTTTTATCCTTTCAAAAATCATTGCAAGAAATAAAAAGGATGTTGGTGGTGTTTTCAGGCAGCCGTAGCTCTCTGTCCTGTGCCACCATGGCCACCTCAGACCAGACCAAGCTTCCTGGCCCTTCTGGCAGAGGAATTTTTTCCATATCCACAATGGTGACTCAGCTGACTCACACTATAAAATAGATGGGTTTTCCTGTATATTAAAACAAATGTGCCCCAAGAAGCAGATAACCTGCACTCTACACTCTTAGGGTCCTTTCTAAAACAGCCAGTGGTGGGAGGTGAGTGGCAGAACTTAAGACAATAAATCATATTAATAAATATGATTTATTAAACGTAAAACAAGGTTGATGTTTCAAGCAGGCCCATGTGCCTGTCAATACAATTACATCACGTGCTGCTTTGTATTTCCTGCCACAAACATTATTGGAAAACTGTGGTCATTTCAAAGTTCACAGTTCCTTGGGCTTTGTGGGCAAATGCAAACATCACCTCAGGATTACTGTGCTATTTTCAAATGGGAAGAGGGAGAAAAAAATCAAAGGGGTTTTTTTAAAGATGACGCTTGCTGCTCAATCTCAGCTATTAGTCATTTGACCTTTCCCAAGAGGAGTTTGAAGTTATTTGGGAATATCTGAGCCTGTTTACAGCATTCAGAAAGTAAAACTTGCTGTTCCAGAGGTGCCTTGTCCATACCTGACGCCGGGACATGGGATGAGTTCAGACACGGGAGTGGATTTAAAATCCAAGGAGACAAAATACCCAGCAATAAAATTTTTAATCCAAGTGCAGTTTACTCTCTGGTTTCACCCAAATCTAATCCATCTATTGGAGAAGCCAAAGGCGTAGAGGAAGCATCAGATGTCGCTTTTTGTGACGGAAGTGCCTCAGTTTACATTTGATCTGCTGAGGTTGGGGCTGTAATTAGATGATAATTTGTATCACAATTATGCAAAGCAAACGAGGATTGGATAGCAAGATAGGGCAGAACAAATAAGCACCCAGACCATTTGAAATGCATCCAGTATAGAAACCATGACCATGTGTGGCTGGGGCCGGGGACATGTTGTTCCAATAAAGCTGCAGAAAGGGAAAAGGCCGGGATCGGTTCCTCCAAAAGTTTCAAATGCTCATGTTTACAAATTTGTATTGCACATTAATATGTAAACACAGCCTATTGGAAACAGATGAGGCCACGATATTTACGTGTCCTTTCCTCTTCGTTTTGGGTGTCTGGTTGTCCCCCAGAACATACAACATCTGCGGTGACTCATAAAACTCAGCTGAGGAAGCTGAAGGAGAGGTTCAGATAATTATAAAATCGCTGGTACCGTGGTGACTCTCCCACCCCAGATGGATTTTGGGTTCTGGGTGCAGGGGGATGCATTCCCAACTCCTGTGGGTTTGTGCTACGAGCACTCAGTGGCTGGAGATGCACTTTGAAGTGCCACAAGTGATGCCTCACGGCTTGGCATTTACTGGATGGATTTTACATTTTCTTTATTGCTGTGTCACTTGAAGCCATGGCAGGAATCACAGCATTGCTTGGAACATGCAGGAACTCCATCCATGCCCACTCTGTGCTCCACCAATGCTACACCCACTGGGAAAAACAGATTTTAAAACATCAAGAATTACTTTTTGTAAATTAATTTCCAAGAGGAAAAGGAAAAGCACCTTCCTTGCAATGCCAATGAAAGCTTTGACTTGTTAATTACCTTTTCTTTCACTGGTTTACTCGCATTTTGGGAGCAAACTCCAGGCATCCTTTTCCATGGGATCCCAGACCGCTGGCCTGGGGGAGTAAATGCTGGTGGATGCAGCAGTTAAGGCTGTTGGGAATGACAGGGGCTGAGAGGATTTTTGCAGATGTTGGGAATTGCCCTGCAAGCTGTTAGTGTTTAATAGAGCTCTGCTCTCCCTGAGCTCGTGGACTTTCTGAATTTTGCAGTTATTTATAAAGCCACTTCTCCGCCATGTCCCTTTGGTGACATTCCCAAGAGGGACCTACCATCTACTCCCATCTATCAAACCATTTCCTCCCAGATTTTTGCTCCTAAAGCATCAAGTTTTCAGTTTATTGTAGCAATTAAGTACAAGAAGGAGTCCAGGTTTTGAGAAGGACCCCTTGAGCTTATAAATCAAATGACACAAAGCAGCAAGTAAAACTCAAGACCTTTCTGGAGAGGGAAACACCAGTGATAGAAAGAAGCCCTTGGAAAAATCATATTTGCTGCCTAAGGAGGCAGATCCTGAACAAGACCAGAGATGGGAGCAGGAGATGAGGATGGCTTCTGGCTCTCTGAAGTCTGAAAATGTATTAGATAAGTTTTTTTTCAGATATTTTCTCTTATTTCAAAAGCCTCACTTTTTCAGGTTTTCAGAGAGGGGTGTTTTGGAGAAATTCACTTTTTCCTTCTTGGCACTGGCTCCAGATCTCACCTCAGAGCTGGGTCCCAGCTCCAACAATTTCCTCGGGGCCCTGCCCAGCAGCTGGGAGCACTTAGCAGCTCATCCGCCCCTCCGCTCACCTGCATGAGGAGCCCTGACAGGTCCATCTGCTTCCAGTCAGGCCTCAAATAAAACCTTTGGCTCTGAGGGGAAGAAACGAGTAAAGGACTTGTGTGGTGACTTGGAGTTGCTCCTGAAATTACTCAGATGATGCTCCAGGGATGGATTCTGCCCTCTGCTTCTGGTCCATCGGAGCAAGCTGCTACATCCCTTCCCCCTGGACCTGCAGCCTGAAACCAGCAGAAATATCCTTTTTTAGTCAGGTTTGGGTGGATATTAAATACTGAACCACAATCCTGCTCTGGCTGTGCCCGTGTCACCTCAAGCACTCAGTGGTTTAAACCATTATCTTCCACCATACATTGCTTTAACCACCCTGTAGGTTTAAGGCAGTTTGTTAAATTTTGGGGCTGAGGTTGTGTTTTGTGGGTGTTTTCAATCCCAGGACAAAATGGAGCGATCCAGGAGGCTGGACTGGTTTATCCTTAATGCCACCACAACCCTCTGTGCTGAGTGCCTGTTAAATGTAAAAAAGAGCATAAATCCAGGTACAAAGCAACGTTTCATGTGCTAAATGGTTCATATCCATATAATGGTGAATTATTATTATTATTATTATTAATTACCAGGCAATGGAATGCAAGGAGCAGAGCCCCCTGTGCCCTCCAAAGCTGTGGGGACAATCAAAGACAATTTCAAGCGAGTCCATTAAGGTCTCATCCTCTCACAGGACATGAGATTTGGAGCTGGGATTAGGGATTTTTCTCCCTTCAATGAAAGCATTTCATATGTCTTTCCCTAGAAATATTCACACAGGGTTTTAACACTACTGCCTGTGCACAATAAACAGGTTTAAGTTTACACCAATATCTTAATTTCTTGTAGCAAATCCTTGTCTGAAAGTGTTAATAAACTTGAAGCGAAGAACTCACGATCTTCAAAAAATTTGATTACGAACAATTTTTCTTCCATGGACGCAAATCCATGTTTAATATCCAGCTTCCTCACTCAGGATGTGCAGGTACCACATGTCTCCCTTCACCAGCAACACTTTTAGCTTCAGCCCTTTGCTGAATTCTTCCTTTATGTTTGTTAAAAGTGGTACTGTAAAATTAATCAAAGTCGATATGCTATTTCCTGTATCATATTTCTTCTAACGTTATCAATATTGCTAATAAAAATAGAGATTGGAACAGTATGTTGTAATGTCCAGGATATAAGCCAGATCCTGCTGCAGCTCAAATAAATATGAATTTGGCCTTTGGCTTTCATAAAAGCAGGATAATGTCTCTATCTGGGCTCTTCTAACAGATAACATCAGCCCGCTTCGCTTCTCGGAATTCCCAGAATTTGAGAATTTAGGCTGGTAGAAGAAATACAACTCTGTGTCCTGGAGATTTTTGAGATTAAACCAAATCAAAGTAAAGAAAGCCCCAAACTCCATTCCCAGCTGAAACAAAGTCTGGAATTTCCAAAGCTGTTGTGATTTGAAAGCGCTGACACTTCCCATGTTGGCCCTTGGAATTGCAAATGAGGAGCTCTTGAGGGACAGCATGGGATGGAGAGAAGAGGGAAGAGCTCATATGGATCTCGTCAGGTCTATGTTCTTCATCCCTGATGCTGTTCTTCCTTCCCAAGCCAATGTCCCCACTTTCTGAGGTGGTTTTAGTCAAATTTTTGGTCAAAGAATTAGGAAGGAATTCTTCCCTGTGAGGGTGGTGAGGCCCTGGCACAGAGTGCCCAGAGAAGCTGTGGCTGCTCCGTCCCTGGAAGTGTCCAAGGCCAGGCTGGACAGGGCTTGGAGCAACCTGGGATGGTGGAAGGTGTCCCTGCCCATGGCAGGGGTGGGGACTGGATGGGCTTTAAGGTCCCTCCAGCTTAAACTGTTCCATGATTCCATGAAATGGGTTTGGGTGGTGTTTGAGCTGTCTGTGCCCATGAGGATCTTTCCCCTATGTCCAGCTGCTCTCCCCACCTTGAGGATCCTATGGAGAGTCAGGTTTTCCTCAGTCCAACATATATGAATGATCCCTCTGGGAATGCACAATCTTGGCTGCTGGTCCAGGGAGTTTGTCTCCAGGTCCTGCTGGCGAGACAGCCAGAGCACCCTGCTCCGAACTAGAGCCTCCCAAATGACCAAGTATCACTTATTTTTTAACTGGTTTTGAGTATCACTTGTGCATCTGGAGCCATGAGCCTCAATGAGCCATAAAAAGGAGGAATTTTGCTGGGTAGGTCTCCTGGACACAGAACAGAGCAGAGGATGGAAATGAGATCTAGCTCTGCCCAAGCCAAAACTTTCCAGAGGCGATGGCGAGTGTCTCTGTTGGCCATCCTGCATCAGGCTTGTGGGGCAGGGATGTTCCTGTATCCATTGACTTCTCCCACCACCCTGCATCAAATCCAGACCCTGCTAAGGCTCCTGGGAAAATTCCCTCAAAAATTTGGAAGCTTCTGTGTCTCCTTGGGGTTGCATCCTTGACCAGAGCCATGGCTTGGAGGTAGCAGGGCTTGGTCCACATCCCACAGGCCTCCCTGTGGACTTGCCCCTCAGAAGGTGAAAACAGGGATTTGCTCCTCGGCTTAAAAAAAAAAAAAAAAAAAAAAAAAAACATCTCGGGGTGGAGTAAAGCGTTTTATTTGCAGAAATTAGGTTTGGCCCATTTGGGTCCTGGCATTCCTGCCCTGGCAGTCACATGGCCCCACTGCCAGCCCCCACACTTTAATTCTTCCCTTTTTTTTTCTTAAAATAGGACACACCTGTAAGGAAGGGGAATTTCTTCAAGACATTCCTGATCTGGAGCATATTAAACTGATATTTTTGTTTTGTATTTTGGATGATTTGCTCCAGTGATAACATAATAGCATGATATTTAGCCTGGGACTGATTAAAACATTTCTTTTGATCAGCGCAGCAGATTGGAACAGTTGTTTATTACTGGACAAAACTTGGAGAAAAGGAATTAAGAAAAAAGAGCTGAAAAAAGAAATGGCTCTGGGTGGCTGTAGGGTTTGGTTTTCACTGGCATATTTCCTTTGCTTTGGGAAAATGCTCTGCTGCAGCCGGGGTTTGGGAAGTGAGAGAAGGGAAGGATGATCCATCACGCTGATGGACAACGGCTGAAAAGCTGGGCACTGGCTGTTAAAACCACACGTGTGGGGAATAAAAGTCATTCCTCCCTCTCAGGACACACCGGTGGCCCAGATAGCCACTGATGAATTTGTACCTCCAAATTTAGCATTTCCTAGGAGGAAACTTCTCAGCTGCATCCACCACTGCACAGTTCAAACCCGCCTATGTTTTAAAATACAAGATTTCAGTTAAAAACCTTTTATTTTGCTTTATTATTTAAAAAAATGCAGCATTATTTTATTACAAACCTACAACATCTGAATGTAAATGCATCATTCTGGTTTAGCTCCAGTTCCACTAAAGGCTTTTAAGGCTATAGATTTTAATTACATGAATATTTTTAATAAAATCCCCTTTTTAACTGCTGGCAAGACTGTAAGGGAAAAAACAATAATATCTGGCTCTGTCTCTTTGACAGGATAATTCTTCAAGTTGCATTTGCCACATCCCCGCAGCTGCGACCAATAACCCTCTGTCTTTATGATTCTCCTCCGATATGAAATTAAAATGAACTGGAAATGTTTATGCTGCAAATGGTGTGCAACACATTAAACAGATAATGCCAGCGAAGGGTTTGCTTCAAACAGGGGTTCTTCCACCAGCAGAGCTCCCCTGTAACTCAATCCCCCCTTTTCCCAGGCAATGGGAAATGCTGCTCTGCAGAAAGCCTCGGACACATCACAATATCTTCATTAGAGAGGAATTACTTCCATCTCACGTTGCCCAGGTGCCACTGAAAGCGGGGCTTTGTTTCATGTGGCCGGTTGCAATTCCTGTGTTTATAGCAGCAGATTCCTTGGCTGCACAGGACATTTGGAGATAAATCTATTTTGGGTCCTGTTTTCTTCCCCCAGCCTTTTCCCCGCAGCATTTTTATAGCTGCATATTAATTCCTTGGTCATGCCTTTGGAATTTTTCACCGCTGACAATAAAAAAAAAGAGGCCTCATCTTATTTATTCAGCTCAGCCCAATATATCTTTTGCTTGTTTGCACCAATCAACACATTGGTCGAAATCAAATTCTTTCAGGTTGTTAATTCCGAGGTGGCTCCATTCCCAATGCCTGCACCTGCCCTGTGTTTTCCTTGCAAGGGGACACCTCTCCCCAGCTCTGGAAGTGACTCCCTGACATGTGTGAGCAAAGGGATCCTGGGGACATGGACAGCTGGGGGCTGGGGAGGTGAGAGCTGTGACCTGGTCATTTGCGTCACATGTCCCTTGCATCCCACAGCCAAACGTGGTGCCAGTGACTCGGGAAGGGAAAGAGCTTGTCCTTAATTGGGACATTTTTCCAACACAACCAATGTGATTTTCACCTCCTGCCGCTCCCTGGACACCACCACCACAGGATGGTTTGGGTTGAACCATAAAGCCGATCCCATCCCACCCCTGCCATGGGCAGGGACACCTTCCACTAGCCCAGGCTGCTCCAAGCCCCATCCAGCCTGGCCTTGGACACTTCCAGGGATCCAGGGGCAGCCACAGCTTCTCTGGGCACCCTGTGCCAGGGCCTGCCCAGCCTCACCTCAGTTCAGAAACATGATTTCTGCTACATGGTGCTGACTTCAGGACTGGAGAGCCCCACCAACTTTGCTTTAATATCTCGAAGCTTTGGAAATCATCGCTAATTTTTCCTTCAGAGAAACCTGATCCCTCTAAACAGCACCTGCAGAACAAAGAAATCAGATTTACAGGAGCACATTGTCATTTTGGGGTGGGTTTGGGGTCTTTTTTTCCAGACTGTTCAAAGCAGAGCAGACTTTATCCCACACCCTCTGTATGGCAGCATAAATCTGGCCAGGGAGGGAAGGAAGGGAATGGCAGCATGATCTGTCAGCAGCTCCCTGGGATCTGACAGGGTCCAGCAAACGCTCCCCCCATCCTGACCCTGCCTGTCAATCAGCTTTCGGGGAGAAGCCCCTTCCCACCCTCCCCTCGGCCCTTCGGCGAGGAGCAGCAGCCAGCTCCAATTTGGAGTAGCTGTCATTTATCATTATTTCGGGGAGGAAGGGGCTGGGAAGGTTCTCCTCACCCCGAAGGTGCGGGCAGAGCAGAATTTGAGATGATGGGTGGGGATTTCCACCGGCACAAATGGGAATAAGACTCGGAGCTTTCCAGGCTGCACCAAAAATAGCGGCCCAATTTCAATCTCAATTAGAGCTCGGTAACCTCGGAGTATAATTCAGGAGTCAGCTTCTAATATTTCAATTCAGGATGAAGAATAATATTCCACTTCCCCCTCTGCAGCCTGAGCGATTTTCATTTCATAAGGGCTAATCTTGACTCAAACATGTGTTTCAGTGAGATGCTCAAGGATGTGAGTGTGCTAAAGAAAATATGGGAAAAAGTTGTGTAGAAATGGCTGTGTTAAGGTGCAGGAGTCAGCTCCTTGCAATCACAGAATCATGGAATGGTTTGGGTTGGAAGGGATGGTAAAGCCAATCTTGTTTCTCTAGCCCAGGTTGCTCCAAGCCCCGTCTGACCTGGCCTTGGACACTGCCAGGGATCCAGGGGCAGCCACAGCTTCTCTGGGCACCCTGTGCCAGGGCCTCCCCACCCTCACAGGAAAGAATTTATTCTCAAAACTTCATCTAAAGCTCCCCTTTTTCAGTTTAAAGCTTTTCATTTATTTTTTGGATGTCTCTATTACCACAGAGTTCCTACCAACAGGCCTTATGAAGAAGAAAAAAAATGCAAAAATCCTCCCAGATTTATTCTTTATTTTGGAAAACACTCCCTTTCCAAGGCTTCCAATCAGTATTATCATTCTAATAATAAATTCCTTTAAGAATTAAGATCTTAAAATGACTGCCTGAAGAATATTTTGAATTTTAGAAGGTGATTCTCAATCTGATTTCACCCTGATGACAAAGGAAATTAGCTTTGATATTCAAATTAACATTATTATTTAGTAAATATCATATTTTTCACTTACATGGTTCACCTGTAAGCACTTTTTTAGCAATTAAAAGTAAAGAGCTGTACAAAGGGATTGATCCCTTGGGTGGGAAGAGGGGGGAAAAACATATATGTTTTTCCAACAGCAAAATACTGATTTTCCAGCCCTTTTTCATTCTGTCACTGGAGACTTCTGGGGTAGAAAAGCTCCTTCAGAGTTTTTGCCCACCCATGGACCTTCCTGCAGCTTTGGCTCATCCCTCCAAACAACAAGGCCGGCACATTGGGAAGTGCCCCTTCCCTGTGCCACCGGCATTCCCCCTTTGCCGTAGGAATTATTTCTTTGTTACTTAATCATCTGTAATTATCTCCTGGAGTAAATTCTGTTGGTGCATCAATTTTCAAACACAACAGTCATTTTTATCAGTCATGTTTATTTAATTTTAGCTGATTAGCACAGAACCTAACAAGTGGCTTAGACTAACAGTGTGTCACTGCCCAAGTATTTTGTAGGTAACAAGAAGACATGGAATAGTGCACATGTTGCTTTGTCTGCATTAATCTATTTACATTGTAATTCTTCAACTGTTTTTAATGGCTGGTTCAGCTGGAAGCAATTAGTTGTCTAAATTAAAGCCACATTTCTCACTTCGTGCACTGGGAAGGTTTTTTGCCGTTGTCTTTTCCTTGCTTTTTGTTTTCCAAATCAAGATGGATATCATTTAAAAATGCATGAAAACTTATTGAGGAGATTGATCCGGGTGTTTGGAGCCGTGTTCCCGTGTGTTTGTCTGGAAGCCAAGGTTTTGGATGGGCCAGGGAATGGTGTGTTTGGAGGTGCACTCTGGAGCAGGGCTGTCAGCACAGCAGCAGCAGCCGGGGCTTGGTGCAAGACCTCGGGGCAGCTCCGAGAGCAGGAGCGGAGCAAAGCCAGGAGAAGAGAAAGCACCCAATCCTCTGGGCTGTTCTGCAGGGGCAGAACCCTGTTGTTTATATATTAATTAAATTAACAAATAGGTTTGTGTTAAGCGCAACGTAATTTGTGCAGCACTTCAGAGCAGAGTGTCAGTGCATGTTGGATTCCACCCTCATTTTATTTTACAGGCCAAAATGTCACATTTTTAAAGCAGTCATGGAACACTTGTAGCTTCACTCCATCTCTGCTCATCTCATTCTATAACTCTATGATATTACAGTCCAATGTCTCCCATGAGGTTTGGACTTTCTGTGCAAGGTGAGAATTTTTCCTTAAAAAGCACTATTTTATACCACTTGTTAAAAAAATAAAATAAAATGCTCTCCATGTATTGACTCTGAAATGAATGCACAAAGTCAATGACTTATGAAGGCAACAAAAGAACAGCCCCCCTGTGCCCTCCATGGACTTTGGAACACCCCATAAAGAGGTACCTAGTGTACCAGTCTGGGAAAGAGAATACCTCCAGAGAAAACAAGAATTTAAGTAGCCACATCCCAGTGCAGCACCTCCAGGGGCCATTGGACAAGTTTCAGTTTGGGCATCATTGAAATTGACACATTTTCTTTTTGGTAACAGAATTAATAAAATTCACACGAAGCTGAGTCCAGACTGAGTCTAGGCTTAATTTGATACTGCAATAAAGCAGGTTTTGGCCCAGATTTCCTTCTGAGGAAGGTATAGCTGGCGATCCAGCAAAACAGGGTGAAGGGACGGAAGGCTATCACCCTGTTTGCTGCTCTTCCTCCTCACACCTCAACCCAAAAGCCCCAGAGAGTTCTCTGTCTTCTCCAGTTTGTGCCAAGCCAGGAGCCCCTCAGGTGTGTGTGTGCTCCTTCTTCTTCAGACACTGTGTGTGCTCCCTTCTCCCTCAGCCATTGTGTGTGTGTGCTCCCTTCTTCCTCAGGCATTGTGTGTGTGTGCTCCCTTCTCCCTCAGCCATTGTGTGTGTGTGCTCCCTTCTTCCTCAGACATTGTGTGTGTGTGCTCCCTTCTCCCTCAGCCATTGTGTGTGTGTGCTCCCTTCTTCCTCAGGCATTGTGTGTGTGTGCTCCCTTCTCCCTCAGCCATTGTGTGTGTGTGCTCCCTTCTTCCTCAGGCATTGTGTGTGTGTGCTCCCTTCTCCCTCAGCCATTGTGTGTGTGTGCTCCCTTCTTCCTCAGGCATTGTGTGTGTGTGCTCCCTTCTCCCTCAGCCATTGTGTGTGTGTGCTCCCTTCTTCCTCAGGCATTGTGTGTGTGTGCTCCCTTCTCCCTCAGCCATTGTGTGTGTGTGCTCCCTTCTTCCTCAGGCANTTCTTCAGACACTGTGTGTACTCCCTTCTCCCACAGACATTGTGTACGTGAGCTCCTTCTCCCTCAGACATTGTGTGTGTGCTCCCTTTTCCAGTCCATCCCAGCTGTCCCTCATTACATGCTCCGCCTGAGCCCCACGCAGGGTCGGGTTGCGCCGAGGCAAAGGTCAGAGGTACCTCCAGCCTGCATTTTGCCATCGCTTGATTTTTCAGATAACAAACAACCTAAAGACTGAGGGGGCTTCTCTGTGCCCATAGACAAGGCCCGATGACTGTAGCAAAAGGAAAAGGCCATTTCTAATTCCTCCTGGCTCCCCACTATCCCGATCTCCCAAAAATAATTAAGTGAGCAGATGGTGTTTGTGGAGCTGGTGCTTGGCCACAGACTCCTTGCTCCGCCACGTCCTGCTTTTAATATACTGCCCAGCATTAATCAAGCAGTTTAGAAGCATCCTGTATCAGTTGTGCAAAACAGGGCTTAAATGATTTACTGTCGGATTCTTTCAGCTCCTGTTAGGCTCCTGTTTTTCTTTCATGTGGGGAGCAGGGGTCAGCGGCGGCAGGAGATCCGTGCTTTCACTTGGCCAACATTTGCTGCTGTCATTCCGAGCCTGCTGCAGTCCCTGCCGAGCGACGGATGTGTTCATGCTCCCAGCCCTGGATGCTAATTGATTTTAGGGAGCCCATTCATCAGTTAAATTTAGTAGATCACCCACCAGGTTTGCTGTTCACTGTCAAAGGTAATTCAATTAAAACTCCACAAGTGTGACTAACCAGTGGATGGTAAATATGTTCACCAGCTGTGTTTGCTGGGCCTTCTCCATCCTATTGTGTCTGTGCCTGGTGGAGGATGTGCCCGAGCCCTATGCCTTGGCTCATTAATGTATACAACAATTCTGCAGCACTGCCAAAAAATTAACCCCAAATGCCACCTTTAGGATGTGAATGTCTGAACATAAGAGCTTCAGAGAAGAGAAATTCTCAGGTGTGTTAAAGGCAGCAGTGCTACAGTGGTTAAATTAACTCAGGTCTTAGGGTTTTAAAAATAACCTTTCAAAGAATCCGATTTGGATTTTTGGTTTTGACAATAACTTCCAAATAATCCAATTTGGCTTTTGAAATCCACTGACAGTTTGGTTTCTCCTCATTCACTCCCAGTTTGCCCTCAGCCATCAGTCAGAGCTGATGTGGAACCATCCAATGCGGTTCTATCCATCACCAAAGCCGTGTATAAATCAGGGAGATGTCGCAGGAGCTCACAGAAAGATGTTTCTATTAAACCCTGAGGTGAGGGAGCCTTGCTGGACCCTCCTGCCTGACCAACTGGGCTTTGAGTCTCCTGCCTGCTGCCATCGGGCACTCAGATGTGGTTTGGTAGTAATTAAGCGCATCGTTAATGATCCTATTGCACACCACGGGACAAAATGGTGTGTCTGCTTAATAGATTAAAGGAAAATATTCTCTGAAAAGCACAGGTAAACAAGACACTCATCCCTCAACCTTTCACCCTGGAAGAGCAAGGTTCACATCCCACTGGAGCACAAATAAATAGGGACTGGAGTCCCATGGGTCACTGCTGGGGGGTTTACTGCATGGTGAGACTATTTTGGAGCACAACAGAGTTGGTGGGGATGGGAGAGGATGAGTGGGATGCAGGCTTGGAAGGGGCTGGTAGCAAGAAATTCCTTAAACCCCTGCCCATCCAGAAAGCAGCATGGATTTACTTACAGTCAATACAGTACTTACCGTGGATGCCTAAAATTCTTCTTAAATTAATTAGGCAGCAACGTGGAGTTTCCAGGAGCTTCCACTACACAGATCCCATTCCAGCAGCCCCTTCTGCAAGAGTCAGAGCCCACACAACACTGAGATTTCCTGATTTCCCTCTGGTTGTAGGAAATAAATGAGCTGGAGCGACTCCGCAAACCACCAGCCTCCCTGAACATCTCTGTAGTGCAGGAGGAGGAAAACCTGTGTGGTAAAGAGTATCCTGAGAAAACAGCCAGATTTCCCAAACATCCCCGTAAACCTTAATGAAGAGCTTGGGAATATCTGGTTTATTTATTACCAACTACAGGCTAAGAAAACTGTAAAACTTCAGCAAAAGCATTAAATTTGGAAGAGAACCTCGGATATTCCGTATTTGCTGCTTTAAACTCAACACACACCACACAACTCAGGGTTTGGCGAGTATTACCTTTGTATTTCTAAAATATTTGGATGAGAAAACAGTGCTATTGTTAAATGTAATAATTACCACAAATAAATTATTACTTCTACTCTCTTCACACATAAAACTACTCTGCAAAATACATTGTAATTGTACATTTTACAGGGAAATAGGAAGATTTTAAGCAGTGGTCAAATACTTACAGCGAGTTAACTGGATAAGAATGGCTTTGATAAACAGCTGCTGCCAGGAATTCTCTTTTTTTGGTGCTGTTGAATCTCTCCCTTCTTCTGGCATTAATAAATAAAGGCACCTGCTCTACAAATCAGCAGAAATCTGGAAAATCATTATCACTCCAACACGGAAACGATGCCCATCACGACAGAACAAATGGGGAATGGAGCCTACACAGGACTTTAAAAAAGGCCTCTATTTGTCAAATTACCAGAGGAAAAGTTGATCTTACTGTTATGGACTTTATCCACTTCCAGGTCACATCAATTAGTCACGGCAGGCTCGTGGAGACTGGAACTAATTTACAACACTCTGAACAGGCCTGCCTGCTTCTCCTACGGATTTCCAGGCAAATATTGGGACTTCAGATGGAACCTGGAACTGAAAAACCACCAGCAACAGAAATAAAGCTTAATGGTTCCAGTATTAACCCATCTTGCAGCAAGAGAAACAAAGCCCTGATTGTGATAAGAGTAAAGGGAAATATCTCCGGTAGAGATTCCAGAGTTATGTTTATCTAATCTTTGAAAAAAGAAAGGAGTCATAAAAGATTTAATAAAAAATACAAAATACTGAGTATCTTTAAAGGAAGTTTTAAAATGTTTTCCTATCCTTGATAGCTCATTTTGACAGAAATTGATTGTGATAAAGAATTATGAATCAGATAGCAGGGAAATTAAATTAAGCTGATTATTATCTTGTCAGATACACACATTATGTCATGTTCATTGCTGTAGACTTTTGCAAAATGATTGTTTCACTCAGGCTTAATAAATTTAGAATATCCTAAGCAATACACACAGGCGTGACTGTAAAACATATTTTTTTTAGACATTTCGATTTTATTTAGATTATTTCGATATTTTTATTATTTATATGATTTTTGTTTTATTATGATATATAATTAGCATATTTATATAATTCTCCAGATTATTTGTGTTATTAAACATGCATATTTAGATTAGAATTACGCAATATGAAATATTTTATTCTCTGAGATCCCCCTTTTATTTAGGCAAGGGCTGAGAGCAGCCTCTATGCTGAGTCGGGCTCTGGCAGCTCCTCACAGCAACCAGCACTGTTGGAAGACCCTGGAAAGCTTTCCCAAAACCTGGATCCTGCAGCCCTTTGATTTTCTCTTTTGAACCACGTCGTGCAGCTGATCCAGGCTGAGTTCCTTAATAAAGAGCAGTAAAGGGAAGCAGGAGCCTGAGAGACTCTCTGAGTGCATCTTCTTCCCAGTGAACGTGGCTCCACTGGCACGTGAAATTAGTTACAGATTGTTCATGTCGGGCCTTTCCCTCATGGAATGGTAATGAAGGGAGCTGCTTCCGAAACAAGCAAGGCCACTGACCCTTCTCGGGGTTCCACTGGAAAAATAGTGTTTGAAAAAAGAAAGTTGGGAGCCAAGTGCTGCCGTGAGCTCAAAGCAGCCTGAGCAAGAGGTGCAGCCAGAACTGCAGTGAGAATCCTGAAATTAAAGTCAATCCTTCATCAAACCAAAGCTCATCAAACCTCTGATTTTAAAAAAAAAATTACCACTAAAATGCATTTCCATCAGTACACCCTTGTTCCTTAAGTATAAAACAGAAGAATTACCACAGGAGAAAAGCAGAGTGACAATGGCTAACACCCCCCAAGATTTAACTAAAAATGAAATTTAAACCCAAGTTTTAAGCACAAGGTTACTCACTATCACACTCCTAACAGATCTCGGAGACCTAAATTACCCCCAAAGGCAACGAAAGGACTGTTTTGAAGAGTACTTTAGTGCTGACTGACCCCATCCAGCTGAGGGACCTGTGGATGTGCTGCCGAGCTGGATTTTGGGATCAAAGCCCTGGCACAGGCACGTCCTACTTCGAGTAGGTACTGCCCAAAGTTTCCACGGGAGAGTCTGTTCCCTAAACCAGCCAGCTCTCCTTTAACTATTCCAGTCATTGCTGTAGGAGCCGCAAAAGCAAGGCCTGAGGTGCCCTCTGCTGGTTCCCAAACGACTGAAGAGAAATGTTAAAATTGAAGGTTTGTAGGTCTGGGAAAGCCAAACCCAATCCCAGACTCAAAGCCACATCACCTCCTGCCAGTTTTCCAGTGGTCCCTTGTTCTTTGTGTAAGGACAGAAAACCCTCTAAGCTGTTTAAGCACAGGGCTGTCTCCATATCTAAACATTTTTAAACACACTATAAGATTAGCTTATGTTGTTACACTTAGTGTTAATTACACTCCAATTGTCCCAAATCCTTCTCAGTAGTACCTACATTACTTTCTTGTTTTCTCACCATGAAGATTTAATTTTCTGAATGTCTTCCCACAGGAAAGATCTGCTTGTCCATCCATGTACTGAGACCTGCAGCAGCCACACAAGCTGGACACACACCCAGAGTAAGTTGTCTGTACAATTTTATTTACCACCTGCAGTTACATTTACAAACTGTCCCATACAAGTAAAGCAGTTTTCAAAGTGAACTCAACCCGAGCTACAAAAATTATTCTCTTCTCTATACACGGCACCAGCTTCAGAATTTATGTCTATACACAACTGCTGATTAACAAAAATTCACTGTTTTTTGGCTCTGAGGATCTCCATGAAGGCAACTTGACAGTTTTATCCCATTGCTATCATGACATTCAAGTCCTTGTTCTTGTTTTGCTTCCCTCTCCTCTCATCTGAAGCTTTGCATGGCTTTGTTTTGGAATTCTAACGAAGACAAAGCTACCACAAACCAGCAGTTTTAGTAACAGAGGATAAAAATGCTGAGCAAAAGCATCCAGCAACATTTCAAGCAATGTTTCACTTTAGATGTGCCTGCTCAACAGCAAAAATATTGACATTTTAGCTGGCAATAAGGTTCCAGAAAAGCACAAACAAGTGATTTAACATGAAATGAACTTTACAAACAGTCAACTTACAGAGACAAAACAAGGTTGGAGTGAGGAGCCAGAGCTGCTCAGGGAAGAGAAATGTTTTGAGGAGCCTGAAGGGAAGAAGGATGAAACCGAAATATTGCTTTAAGAGTTACTTTCAGCTTTAAACATTTCCAAATGACTTGAGAAAAATGTATATATTTAAAATATAACTAAAATCTTTCTGGATGCAGCTCCCAGCCAGAGTGAAAGCATTTCCCCAGGAGAGGGCAGGAGTTCTGTACGCAGGAGCTGCCAGCCCCAAATCCTGGCACGGCTGGAATACACAGCAGCTCCTGGAGTGAAGTCAACAGGGCAAAAATTCCATCTCAAAAGTCTGTTTCTTTCAAAGCCTCTTTGCATCACAGTCCCCCAGACACAAACTTAATTATGTCACTCAAACCTTTTTATTTGTTAATTCCTTTCAAGAGACACCACTGGAAATCTACGCAGGTCCTGGAGTTCACCAGCCTGGGATAAGATTAAAACTCCACAACAATCAATAAAATAATGACTTATTTTACCTTTCTGTTGCAGCAATCTCAGTCCCACTCTATTTTTAAATCCCTCCAAGGCTCCCAGCAAGGCAACAGACTGGGAAAATCAACCATGTGGGAGCTCAGAATTGCTGTCTGACCCTCCACTATTTCCAGAACGGCCCAAATCAGTCTAACAGCAGCATCATTTTTACCATTAAAAGAAGCCAGACACAGTAGCTGGAGCTGTCTGCTATCAAACACTGAATCCACAGTATTCCATGGACAGCTCCAAGTAAACTCCAGTGTGGAGCAATTCCACAGCAGGAAGCTTCCAGTACTCTCATGATATGAAGTAACTGAATATTTAAAAGCTGAAGGAAGTCCAGCAAGACAAAGGCACACACACAGCCACCCCAGCTGGGTAACCGGGTTGCATAGATACACCATGAGCTTGATTACACTGGTCAGAAGCAGCCAGGGAAGAAGATGCAGGAAGAAGTCCCTTTCCTAGGATGGTTAATTAATAACTGAAAGGGATTGTAGCCATCCTACAGCTGTCTGTGGTTTTAAACACCTTCCAACTTCTCCTGTTAACAGGAGGATCAGTCAAGGTGTTTACATTGATTTCTAACCCCACTTTCTTTCTAACGAGTAAAAAGATCCCATTTTAAACTCATGGTTTCAGTTCAGCTGCCAGTGTGAGAGAGAATCCCACAACATTTCAGTTATTTTGTCTATCTTATTTTCCTTATTTGATTTTTACAGTAACCTTGACTACTCCAGTACATAACATCCTGCTCAACCCTCGGAGTGAGTTGGGTAACACATTCAAAATAATGTCTGAAACATTTCATCATTTTTGCACATTTTCACTGAAAAAATCCTGCTTGAATAAAAAAGTGAGTTTTTTTTTTTTTTTTCTTAAACAATTCCCTGACTCTGGAAAACCCACATGGCCCTGAGCACCAGGCAATTAAGAACCAATTCCAAGCCTGGTGCTCCACACCTTCCCTCACCCCTGCAAAGACAAAACATAAAAATGAGCCCCAAAAAAATCAGGAAGAGAATGTGAATGCCACTGTTTATCACAACACATCACAAGTGGTCTCAGCTACAAATTTCTACAACCATTTTTTACTTTACAACTCCAACAAGAGTTTTAAGCTACAGAGAGCAGCCAGAGTCTCTTACTATGCAGAAATACAAAGGGATTGCTAAAATTAGCTCCTCCACACAACCAGAATATTACAAATAATGGGATTTTATCTGCAGAGAGCAATAGACCTGGCAGAGTCCAAAAATATATTTTATTCCTCCTGTGCTAAAGTGATGCCACCATACAAGTCCCCAGTTATATGAAATCACCTTTTGGTAACTTATTTTTGAATTAAACTGCTCATCTCAGCACATTTATCCTAACTTTTAAAGATTATAAAACTCAAAGTCCACTTATTTGTTTCAACAAGTGCATTTTCCAGGAGGTCCACGCTGTCCATCCCTGCATGTTCCAGGAGTTTGGCTCTGTTAGGAAGATCATCTACAACAATCATCTGCACTGATACATCAGTTCTCCAACCATATACAGTTCTCATAATTTAAAAAAATCACTTCATAATTTAAAATATATCTCACTGACACTCTGCTTTGCTTGGAACTAGAATGTACCACCATTAGTAGCTGACTTAGAACATCAACTTGAATTTGTGAAAAAAGCTTGCAAAAAGTAGATCAACTTCCAAATGTACAGAAAAGGACTTTAGAGCTGATATTTTTGGGTCACTTAATGTATTTCGGAAAGAGTAGCAAGCTGGGAGTGAAGTCCCCTATATTACAAATATTCAAACACCTAAGCTGGACTGTTTTACACCTCGAGTGTAGTGCAGGGTTAGTTCCAGACAGGGAATTTGGAAGCAGGTCCAAAGAACTGCAGCTCTGTTCAGTTAGACTTGATCACGTAGGCGGGCCAGTCTCTGTGACAGCTCATCCTGCACAGTTGGAAAACACAACAGGAAAATCAACCACCAGCAACATGAAAAGCAGCTTTTGCCATCTCATGTCCAGCTGTTAAGAAATTCTCTCCTGGCTTAATGAGATTTGCTTAAGACCTCAAAAACAGCTGTGAGGGAGGAGCTTCAGAACTCAAAATTAAGTAGAGAAAGGGTTGGGGTTTTGTGGTTTTTTTCTAAGAACATGGAAGATTTGATAGGACAGGGGGGCTGAAACCCTTCCCTGTGAGGGTGGGCAGGCCCTGGCACAGGGTGCCCAGAGAAGCTGTGGATGCCCCTGGATCCCTGGCAGTGTCCAAGGCCAGGCTGGACAGGGCTTGGAGCAACCTGGAATAGAGGAAGGTGTCCCTGCCCATGGCAGGGGGTGGCACTGGATGGGCTCTAAGGTCCCTTCCCTTTAACATTCAACAAATGTATTGTTAAAATTACTTTGACAGCAAGACTGTTTTAACCACACCGTTTCCTTGGGACAGCTGGAATAGAATTTAGCAATTTAGCGTTTTGCTTTGACAGAGTGAAGCATTAATTCTCACATCCCATTTCTCCAGAAAACACTGACCTCCCTGAAATCCAACATTTACCTGTTCTGCTGAGGCAACACTCGTACCAACAGAACCTGTCTGTCCTTGAGGTAGTTCCATGTTCAGATCAAGGCTAACAGGAGAAAACAGAGCAAACACCAAGTCAGGCGTAGGTGGATAAAGGGGGAAGCACAGTAATTGACAGCAGAGGAATAATGAGACAGCACCCCATGAATGCTGTACTCCAGAGTTACACAAACTGGTGAGTAATTTTGACTCACTACCAGGACAAGTCATGTATGTCCAGAGGTAAAAGGAAAATCGTGTTTTTTCTCTGCTTCCAAGAGACAGACTTATAAAACAAGGGTATTTGACCTTAGATATAATCAGGAAGGGTTGTGGGAACCAAGATTTATTCAAGAAATAGAAATTTCACCTACCCTGCTTCATCTGCCATTTCCTGCAGAAGCATGTCCACTTGGTTCTAAAGGAAAACAAAATGGATTGTTGCATCTGGAGTTTCTGACCACCTCTTCTGTTACATTTTTAGAGAACAGGAATTATTTTAACAAAATTGATTTAAAGGTAAATGTCTTTGGCAGAACAGTTTTGTGCTTAACCACCAGAAGGTATGCACTCAAAAATAAGGATCAGAGGTGCTTGGCAGTTAAAATGACATTAATTGAACTTTGGCTTGTAAATAATGCTTCTAAAGAAGTCAATTTATCTGTAAAAACCCCCAAACATATACCTGAGTGTTTCAAGCGTTGGTAATGAACAGTTTAGCCACATTATTTAAGATCACCTTGTTAAAACATATTTTATTATTCTTACTTGTGGTGTTGTTAACGTTGTAGTGTTGCTCATTGTGTCTTCCATCTGCTGTGTCTGAACATCCAGTGTCTCAAACTGATGCTCAAATTTGTCCATTAGTGCAGATATCTATGAAAAACATCAACCAAATCACTTATCTTCAGATAACAGAAAAAATACATCTCAAATGGAAAACTCTTGACTGAATTTCCCTTTTTAAAAACTTTCTCAAAAACTTGTTTCAGTTGTCCCTTCTGCTTTTGGTGTCAGCTCCAAGAAAATCAGGTCTATTTACCTTTTCCAAGTTCATGCTCTTCAATGTGGCATCCATAGACTTCACCACCCCTGCCATCGACTTCGTTACCTGAAACAAGGGGAAGGGAATTATTACAGGGAAAAATGAGCACTTTAGGAGGGTGGGGAGGCCCTGGCACAGGTTCCCAGAGAAGTTGTGGCTGCCCAGAGGTGTCCAAGGCCAGGCTGGACAGGGCTTGGAGCAACCTAGGATAGTGGAAGGTGTCCCTGCCCATGGCAGGGGATGGAAAAGGATGAGCTTTAAGGTCCCTTCCAACCCAAATTATTCTGGGATTCTGTGATTTCTTACCCAGCTCTCTTATCTCTGTCAACAGAACTTTGACAGTATCAAATAGGAGGGAACATACTACTGCCATCTGGAATGTCATATTTTAAATAACTCCTACCACTCCAAGCTCTAGAAATTAACTCAGCCACTGGAAATACGTATTCTGAGGCAAAATTCACTAAAAATGAGCTTTATATGACGCTAATTTCTGTAGACTCGAGACCTGTCAGTGTTAAGAGACACATTTGGTCCACAGGTCACAATAAACTTTCAAGATGAAGAGGATTAAACTAGTTTACCTTAAACAACTACCTGAGCTAAAAGAGGTCTCTGGAATCACAACTTCTACCTAATGACTTTATGTATTTTGAAGAAGAGAAGTATCTTTGCGAAATAACCCAAAGAGCAGCTGCCGGAGGAATTCCAGCACCCGATTTACTTTTGGCTACCTGTAAAATGGAAAGTTCCCAGCTCATTCCAGCCAGGATGAAGTGACTCCAGAGAAGATGAAAGGTGTCCTCCTTGCCCCTGCAGGACGGGGAGGGCCTCACCTTGCCCATGGTGACGGCAGTCTGGACCCTGGCTGCCACGGCGTCCACGCGGGCGCTCATGCGCAGGAAGTTGATGGCCTGGTTCTTCTGGCGGATGGCGTTCTCCGCGTGGATCCGTGCCACTTCCATGTTCCCCTTCTGAATGGCCTTGGGAAAGAGGGAAAGACAAAAGGAAAAGCCTTTTACCCTTCCCCGCT
This sequence comes from Vireo altiloquus, assembly GCA_013396875.1. Taxonomy (NCBI): domain Eukaryota; kingdom Metazoa; phylum Chordata; class Aves; order Passeriformes; family Vireonidae; genus Vireo; species Vireo altiloquus. Next base: position 51,358 of record VZRF01002083.1, read on the forward strand.
CTTGCAAATAGGATTTCTGTGTAATCTGTTTTGGTTTTGAAAGAAGCGTTAATTAGTCACTATATTTTTTTCTATTAGAAAAAGAAAACAAATCCCTCCTTGCTCCCACAATAAATCCCAAACATTCCCAAGATGAGAATTCCTAACTTTATTCCAAAGAAGGCATCTAGAATGCACTTCAAATAGGAAGTTTTGCAGAGCTACAGAAACATAATTTTCTGTTCCTGAAAACATTTTCAGTCTCAAGACACAAACACATGCACAGGTGGTACAGCTGCATCTCATGGGCAAAAATACAGTCAGTCTCTTAAAAAATACTCAGTCTCTCTTCACTACTTCAAGGACTCAAAAGCTATTTTGAAGTTCCTCTCCACAAGCCCTTTTAATACAAGCTGATAAACATGAAGTGGTTTTAACTCTGAGAACAATAGTCTCTACCAAAGCACATCCAAGACAATCCTCTCGGGAAGCCAATGCCACGAGCCGTCCATGAGCATACGCAAGGATTTATCCTCATGTTTATTAATAAGCACAGGAAGATTTATAGTCACACATTTTACATCACAAACATTGACCACATGATTATTAGCATGCACACCAGGGAAATGATAAAACACCAGATGTCTTCCTGCTCTAGTAGGCAAGCAACAGATCTAAAAAGCTTGGTTCAGACTTACCTTCTTAATTTTAGCTTTCTCAGCCTTTTCCTCTTTGTCGCATTTTTTGGAGTTTCTGTTGAGCTCCTTTGCAGCAAACTTCAAATTAAACAGGTGTTCTGCAGTGGAAGTTAAGGGCTCAAACCTACTTCAGATTGACAAATCCAACCACCAAACACCCCCCAAGAGGAACTGAGAGTGGCTCTCTGCCGGTTACTTTCACTCCTACACTCCGGGGCTGTGACTCTCACTGAAATGATGTGGTTTCCTGACCTGCCTGGAACCTCCCCATCCAAATTAAGCCCAAAGCCACCGAGGAACACAACAAACGAATAGTGTAATAGCAAACTGGCTCAGCTGGCCACAGCCAGCTACAACCCAGCAGGATCTTGGATTTAAATTGCTCATCCAGCTCCTTCCCAGCCCTGGGTCATGTGAGTGATCCTGGGCTCCCCAACAGCTCTGTCATCTGACTCTTGGGCAGAGAGTAATTCAGTCAAGAAAAGAAACTTTTTAAAAACAAAAGTTCAAGTCCTGCTTAAACTGGAAGCTCCAAGAAAAGAGTAAGGCAAGCCTTCAGAGTGACTTGGAATGACTGCCCTTAACTACTACTGACAGAGAACAAAGTGTGTGCTGTAAAAATAACAATCAAAAAACATTCTCTTAAAATACTGCTGATGAAAGCTTCCAAATATGAGTCTTTTTCAAACAATATGGAAGTAAAAAACTTTGTAGGCTTGCTTCCGGCCACCTGTGATATCCCAAGAGGAAGATGCAGCAGGTGCTAAGACGATTAACAAAGTGGAAACACAAAGCCAAACATTACAAGTACTTGAGGTTTCTTCAGTATTTCAAGCACATAAATTATTCCAGAGCTATTTTTTGCTTTAAAGTCCAGCCATGCCTCTTATTCTGACAGCTACCAAGAGACATTAGGAATGTCTTTGTTATCCTATAAACATCACAAGTAGGCTACAACCAGGTAAGATGTGTGACTTTGCATTGAGCATATCTATTAATGTAGGTACCAGTAGCAGAGCAATTTGTTTTGAAATAACTTCCTTAGTTACTCAGCTGCAGAGTTTACCTGACATTAAACCGGCTCACCTGCCACCTCCTCAGCTCACCCATCCCTGAGGAGCACATTCCTGCTCCTCCCTTCGAGTGTCTTTCTCAACGTGCCACCATGCAAGTGGAACCCAACTTCCACCTCAGTCTGTGACTCACGGTCAGCTGCTCCAGCAATCACGTCAGTCCCCACCAGGACAACCGGGAACCTGCACATTCCAGCCACACCGAGACCTCTAGAATCTGTAAGAGTTTTCTGCCCCTGTGTTTTAAGATGGTTTTGTACACTAAGAAAGCTTCAGTCAGCCCACACAGGGCTCTGTGTGTAAATTCCAGGAAGCACAGCTGATGTGGTGGCTGTTTGGGAGACAGCCCTGCTGACATCACTCCAGTCTATACACATGTACGCTGTCCCTGCTGCACAGTTCGCACTGTTTTTAGCATAAATTATGTTTTATGCCTCAGGAACTAGGCTGTCCCTCCATCCACCACAGCCCTGCCTCCTCCCCCTCACTCCCAGCCAAGGCTGCCTGATGACGCCTTGGGAAGAGACATCGAACTTCCCACCCACTTCCTTGTCCCTTCAGGGCGGTGAAACCACAGAACAACTGAGATTAGGAGGGACTTCTGGAGACCACCCAGTCCTGCCCCTATCCCTGGTGACACAGGAACGTGCCCAGGTGGGTTTGGGATGTCTCCAGAGAGGCTGCTCTGCCCCCTCCACGAAAAGTTCTTCCTCGTTTGAGGTGGAACAAAAGTCTTTTAGTTCATGGCCAGTGCTCCTCATCCTGCTGCTGGGCACCACTGAACAGAACCCCGCACCATCCTCTGACACCCCCTGGAAATATTTGTATGGAATACGAGATCCCGTCTCGGTTTTCTCCTCTTTAGAAGAAAATTCCCGAGGCTCAGAGAGCTCAGCTCCTGCCAGTGTCACACCCAGCCCTCCTGCTGCTGCAGCCCCCCGGGCCCCGCGACCACCGCCATGAGGGGGGATCGCCTCCTCCTTTCCCCGCGCCCCCGGGGCTCCTCCCGGCGGGGAGGCCTCGCTCACCACCGCCACCGCCACCTCCCCCGGCCCGGCCCCGGCGGCTTCTGGCCGATCCCGCCCGCGGTCCCGCCCGAGGATACTCTCCATGTTGGACATGGTGGCAGCCGCGGAGGGAGCGGCACGGCTCCGGACCGGGCTGGGGCAGCGCTGGGCCCGGGGCGGCGGCGGCTCCGGCGGCTCCGGGTTCCGGCCCCGTGACGAGCCGGGGCGGAGCCGCGCCTGCGGTTTTGGGCTGGGAGGGACCGGGAGCCTCACGCCGGCCCTCCCCTGCTGTGGGCAGGAACACATCCCTACGCTGGGGTGCTGCAAACGCCGGCCGGCCTGGCCTTGGACACGTCCAGAGATGGGGGAGCTACAGCTTCTCTACAAAATCTGCTTCAGGGCCTCACCATCCTCACAGGGAAGATTGTCTTCCTAATATCCAGTCTAAATCACAGAATATCTTGGGGTTGGAAGGGATCCACAAAGATCATCAGTCCAACTGTTGGCCGTGCACTGACACCCCAACAATCCCACCCTGTGCATCCCTGGGAGCAGTGTCTGAACACTCCTGGAGCTCTGGCAGCCTTGGGGCTGTGCCCATTCCCTGGGGAGCCTGGGCAGTGCCCAAAACCCTCTGGGGGAAGAACCTTTTCTGATCTCCAGCCTGAGCCTCCCCTGACACAGCTCCAGCTGTTCCCTCGGGTCCTGTCCCTGGCACCACAGAGATCAGTGCCTGCCCCTTCGCTTTCCCCTCACAAGGAAGTTGTAACTGCGATGAGTCTCCCCTCAGTCTTCTCCAGCTGAACAAACCAAGTACCCCTTGGAGATGCTCCTCAAGGCACTTTGCCATCTTTGTGTCCCTCCTTTGGACACTCTCTCCCCTCCTTTAGTTTGAATCCACTTGTCCTGTCACTCCAGGCCCTTGTAAATAAATAGTGTCTCTTTGATGCCTTAAATGGCTACCAAGAAACAGAGACTAGACAGTAATAAAGGAATAAAGGAGGTATTTATTTGAAAGGCCTTCAGAGGTTCACTCTGGGCTCCAGAGGGTCCTGCCTCAGTGGATCCCAAAATGGATGACAGGTCACGAGTTCTTCACACTTTTATATCAGCATAAATTCACCAACCAGAACCCACTCAATGATGTAACTTACCCGAGGTTTCCCCCTCTCCCCAAGATGAAGGTTTACAGTTCTTGGGCCTAGGACAGTCTGGGTGCCCTTGGAGAGCGAGCTGGAGAGGCTTTGTTATGTCTATCTTAGTATAAGAGAACAGCCCTTAACAAGCTACAGGAAACCTCAGAGTTACACTAGCAGTACAGGATTTGAAAAATATAAAAGGTAAAACCTAAGGCATCATCTTCATCTTAGTTGTCGGCTCCTTCAGGTACTAGAAGGCCACAATTAGGTCACCCCAAAACTTCTCCATCGTGGACACTCCCAGCTCTCCCAGCTTTTCCCTAGAGAAGATCTGCTCCATCCCCTCTAATCATTTGTGGCGTCCTCTGGATTGGCTCCAGCTCCACATCCTTCTGCATCCCAGGGCTGGAGGCAGCTCTGCAGGCAAAATTTCCCCCTTCCTGCTGCCCACCCTGGGGATAAGCCCAGGACTTGGGGGTCCTCTCACCCACCAGGATATTTAATGATATTTTCTGCTGAGGCATCTCAGACAAAACCTGCCAAAGGAGTGATGCATATGAGCTGGCAGTTCCTCCCAGGTGAAATGCCTGTAGGAGTTGAAGATACAGAAGTAATGCAGAAGTACTTGTGGCAAATGAACTGCAAAGAGTGTGGCAGAAGACACTTGAACAAAGCCAGTAACTAATTATTCTTGCTGGTGTCTCAGGAGCCTGAATTGATAGTGATAAAGATCGCTGAGTCCTGGCTGTGAAAGCTTTGAAACCCAACTGGCGACACCACAGCAGTGACAAACTCTGTGTGCGTAATGAGAGAGGTCTGCAGGAAGGACCTTTTTATCCAGGAGATGGGAAAAGATGAGATTTTCTGGATCTGATAATTCTCAGTATCACCAGTTCACAGAAGTGTTCTTGTCTATGGTTTTAAACCAAATCTCTGGAGGGCTGTAAAAGAGATTTACCATATTTAATAGTTCTCTATTTAAAAGAGTCTGTTCCTGCTTGGACAACTCTCCTGTGTTCAGCCTCCTGGAAGCTTGCACAGTAATTCTCATGAGTAATAGTTCTTTAAATGAATAAGGTTTTCCAGGGTCGGAAGCAGACACTAGATCATTAAATATCCACCTTTTTTTTTTCTCTAATATTCCTGGAACTCTCTCGTTAGGACACGATTTGGAAGTGGTGGTGATATTAGCTAGGAAGTATTAGAGTGATCATCTACTCTGAAAAAAATGATTCATTTCAGTGCTGTCAAAGAGAAGTGAACCTGACCTAATTATCCACAACAGTGTTAGAGAACAAAGCAGCAAAACCTGCTCAGAAACAGGAGCATGTAATGTTCTACCTCAATTAAACCTGGAGGGAACACACTGGGCTGCATCTTCCTCAGAGCTGCTCAGGACATCAGCTCACAATTCCAACTGAAATCCCTCTTTCCTTTTGACTGCTGAGGAAATATCCCAGTGATATACCTTAAAAAGCTACCTGAGTTTAAAGAGAAATACAGTTTATTGGTTTGAGGTTTTTTCCTGACAATCATCACTGAATTTTTGTTATTAAAAAACCCCAAATTTGGCAGAAACACATTACCAAGCAATTATCTTCAGCAACCTGAATTAAATATGTTTATATTTACTGTGGATGCAGGTGTAGAGACACACCAAGATGTTGGCACAGATTGCAATGAAACCTATGTAATTTAATAATTTAGAAATATTTTCATTATAATAACATTCTGGAAGTATAAGAGGGTCCCTCTTAAGCTGTTCTTCGGGCACAGAGTGAGGCTTAGCTCACGGGAACTCAGTGCCCAGACCCTCCAGCCTCTCTCACCCAGGAGAAAAAGAATAACTTTGACATTGGAGTCTCTGTTCTTTGACATCTGAGTCACCAGTGCTTGGGAGGGAATAAAGCTGTTGATTAATCTCTGAACTCTTGGTACAGACCTTCTGCCTCTAAAATGAGAAGTTTGCTGTATCCCAGGTTTTGAAAGGTGAAGGTGCAGTTGGTGGCTTTTTCCAGCCCATAAAATTGTAAATAAATTGGTTTACCTTCAAACAATCATGGATGTCCAGTGCTGCTCATTAGGCTGAAATCACCTTGCACAGCCACAATTTCTGAACAGTTCCCTCCTGCTTTTTACATTTCAGTTCTTGATAAATCCATTTTAGAGCCCCAGCCATTTTGTACTGAGTTACTGACTCTCAATTCTCAAATCTCTTCCAAAAGCAGCAATTTCAAGTCTGCCTCCTGCCTCCTCCCCTCCTACACAATCTACGTCTCATCTTGGATGCAGCAAATATTTATTTTTCTGTAAATTTTATTGAGTTGTGAGTTATATGTTGCTCCCTCTGTAGCACTTTGTAGAGATAAAACTGACAAACTGAGCTGCACAAGAGGATGAGCTAGGAAAGAAGTGAACTGAAAGTATGAAAAAAATCAGAATTATTAAATAAAACTGCTGAAAACTCAGCAGAATTCAATTTCCAGGCATGATGGAGGTGTATGGATTTGCCAGTTTAATGAGTGCACTTACAGGTGGTGATGGTGTTTAGGGCAGGAAGGAGGTGATGAGGTGGAAAACCTTCATTATATAAAATTCTCCTTCTCTGTCCATGGTGTTTCAGCTCAGTCTTTATTTTATTCTGCCTCCATCACGCTATTTTCCATCTCTTTTTTCCCTTTCCTGTATGTTTCCACAAGCAGGAATTGACCAGCCCAGGATTTGTTGATTGTAATGAGCTTTTCAGTGCAGTGTGTTACAAACATTTGGCATTTACTTGATGCCTTTCAGCCAAGCCTACAGGAATATCCTTTGTGTTTTGCAAGAGGGAACAAAGGTACATTTTATTTTCAGGGTACCTGAGATCCCATATTGCACAAACCTCCTGAACAGTGGCTCTTACTGTAAAATGGCATTTTTGAAATGCATCCAAACCCAAATATGACTTTACTATTAGGTATAAAGGCCATAAACACAGCTTGATTTTTATTCTTGTGACGATCAAATCCTTTAATTTTGACGTAGCGATGATTTTACTCTGCTCAATGAGATTCTCACCATATGCAATGGTTACAAACCCAAGCCAAATGAGCTCATGAGCGTTGGCTTGTGAACTGTGACACCAAGAGCGATGAGGATCAATTTTAATCACAATAATTGATCTGTTCCCTTAGTCACTCCTGATGTCAGTCACGCATGAGGCGCAAGAGGCAGCAGATGTTAAATAGGAACTCAGAGGGTAGAACATCAGAACAAGCAAATCCAGGTGTGATACAGACAGCACTGCTGACAACTCTGACCCTGGGAGAACACTTGTAATTAAAATTCAGTTTTTTTGGTGGATGCCAATAAAAGCAATACAAGGATTGGACTCACATTGTATTTAAAGTCTACATACAGCAAAAAGAAATTAAGGTGATAAAGACGTTGGGGGATGTGGGATCTTGGCTGCATCTCCGAGGCAGAAGCAGCTGGCTATGGGAGGAGGGATGATGTTATCCCTCAGGATGAGCCAGGCAGCTTGGCCTCATCCTGTTGGATGGAGGAGCACTGGCACCAGGATGAGCACACATTGCCCACCAGCTACTTTGCTTTTCTCCTTGCAGCAAGATTCACCACAGCAGGGGGACTCTGCAGCTCGGAATTACTGATGGTCCAAAATGCTGGTGACTCACCAGATTTCCACTGCAGGTGGTTGGCAACTGCACGAGTCCAGTTCAGAGAGGTAACGACAAATCAGTCCTGGCTCAGCATGGAGAGATGATGGCAAAATACAGCTCTGCCCAGTGTCTGGACCTGGATAAACAGGGATGCTGTGGCTATAGGGTGCCAGGTACCTCCAGGTGTAAAAGGCCTCTTGATCCTGGCAATTTTTTGTAGCACAGACTGCATGGTTCCATCTCCAAATGAGCATTTCTATGACTCGATAAATCACTACAAGTAGAAGGCAACAACAGGAGACACTGAGGTTGCCAATGGTGATGATTTAATCATGGAACCAAAAAATCGTGGAGTGGTTTGGGTTGGAAGGGACTTAAAGCCCATCCCATTCCACCCCCTGCCATGGACAGGAACACCTTCCACCACCCCAGGTTGCTCCAAGTCCTGTCCAACCTGGCCTCGGACAGGGATGGGGCTGCCACAGCTTCTCTGGGCGCCTGAATGTTGTTTTGTTCAGCACTGAACTGCTGGTTGTTCTTTCACAGACACTTCTGTAATAGTTCCACCTAAAAGACACCACTGAAAGTGGACAAAACTGAGTTTCTGTTCCACAGAAAATTCACCAAAAATTGTTCTCATTTAGAGTGCCCACCAGAAATGATGGAATTTCCCAGGAAAGGAGAGTCCAATAATTAATGTTTCAGAAAAACCTCATTTTCAGATTTTTTTTTTAATGTTTAGTCTTTTTTCTTTTCATAAAAACTCCTCTTAGTCATATTTTATGTTCTTTAAACATCATTGCCTTTAGAACCTTCTGGCTGTCCTTTGAAATGTTGCCATCTCCTTCAAAGTTTCATGGAAAGAAAACTTCTTCCACCATGGGCATTATTTATCTGAAGGCAGCAGAGGGATTTCTCCTGTCTCTTTGTGGAACAATGAAGACAAACAGGACTGTAAAACCCAGGATGAAGTGTTTAGGAATTCAGAGCAAACCTGCCAGGATCTGAAAGGCAGCAGCCAGAGGGCATGAAAGAATCAGTTCAATAAAACCATTTAATTCTCCAATAACAGCGTTAATGATCTGATTCTCCACCTCTGAGGTCCCCCAGATTGTGTCATTTTCAGAAAAATTGGTATAAATCTAAGTTAGGTCTTTTTGAAAGCCAGTAGGACAGGGAAAACCAAAGGGCTCTTCATCACTGGGCTCATTTATTTTTATTAATAAGGTTTTTTCCCTGTTCTATTACCATGGATTTCCTGAATAAGTTTCATTTCCAGCTTATCTCTGCCAGGAGCACTGGCACAACCTTCTACTGAGCTGTACTGGTTGTGTTCTGCAATGGTTTGTGGATGTGTAATTTAAAATAGAGACGTGGGGTTTCACTCAAATCAAAACAGATTGAGGAAGACAGACTGCTAGTTCTGAAAAAGATTTGGAAGTTTATTTTTTTCCCCAAAAATGCTTCCTTTCTGTTCTTAAATAGACTAATATTTAACCTTTGAAAATACTCTGTCAACCACTGAGCAAATGAGAAGCCTGGGACAGATTTAAGGAGAAAATTGAACTTAGTTAATGTGACAGGGAAGTGATTTTTCTTCTGGAAAGAGTCTAGTGGAGAGAAGCAGTTAAAAGAACCAGCATGAAGATAAAAAATCAAAATTATTTGTTTTAAAAATTAACCTCCTTTCGATAATAAATCAATACAGCAGCCAGGAAGGGCTCTGCCACTGGTTAGGGTTCTGTAGCTGTGGTTAAACTCAGCCCAGCCTTGGAGGAAGACAAGGACCTCCAAAGGCTTACAGAGACTACAAAAGCTTTTATGTGAGAGAGCAAATTTTTTTTCAAATTAAAACAGTATTTTTATGTCCTTGCTTTACCTTTTGTTGCATTTTATTTTGGGGAACTTAAGAAATAATCCTCCAGAGTACTTTTAGGGTATTTTCCCTTTTTTTTCCCAGCTGAAATCATGTGACAGGGAAGCACCAGGAGCCTACATGACTGCTCTGTGCTCCAGGGATTCAGATTTCTGCTGCCAGGGCTGTCTGTGCTGTGCCGAGTGTTTAAAGCATATTTTCTCAATGATGATCAAAACAAATCCTTCCTCTCAGCGCCGTATTTATCAGAGTGGTTGATTCTCTAAAGGAATCGCTCTGAATTTGTCATTCTTTGGGATTGCTGCAATATTGCACAACGCCGTAAATAATAATACCAGGCTCCGCTCCAGCTCTTTTCATACGGAGCCCGTGAAACAGTTCCTTGTAGCCCATGACTCCCACTGCAGAGCCTTGCTGCTTCTCCCTTAACAATCCCATCCAGTCTGATCTAAGCCGTTCCCACTTTGCAAATGTGCAAACTACTCCTGCTGTTCTGCGTGCCCCGGTGACTCAGCGCTGCTGGCGTCACGCTGAGGTCAGTCCCAGCTGCGGGCCTGGCCCTCGGGCTCCGGCACGGAACAGGCACTGGGACACCATCGGTGCCACCAGCAGTGCCACCAGCAGGCTCTGCCCCCGCTGGGACACGGGCTGGCCCAGCCTCTGCCCCGCTGCAGAGCAAGGCTCTTTTCCCTGGGGGTCTGGGTCGATGGGAAGTTGGATCTGAGTCAGCAGGAGGGACGTCCCTTGTCCTGGGGGACACCAGGGACAGGGAGGGGGTTGTCCCGCTCTGCTCTGCACTGGGGAGACCTCACTTCCAGTCCTGGGGGAAGTTTTGGACCACAACTATTAGAGAGCATCCAAAGGAGGTGAAAAGATGGTGAACGCTCTTGAGGAGTGGCTGAGGTCACTTGGTCTGTTCAGCTGGAGAAGAGGAGACTGAGGGGACACCCATCAGTTTCAGCTTCCTAACGAGGAGGAGGAGAGGGGGATAATGGGAATTTACAGGCAGTTAATGCTGTTAAAACACCAATGAGCGCAATAAACCTGCAGGAGGATGTGCAGCCACGTGTGACCACATCGGGGACATTGCTGCTTCCAGTGGGAGCTGAAGTGCCTGGTCCAGGCAGCAGAGCAGTGCTGGCTGTGGGAACAGCCCCTAAGGAGGGACAAGGTGCTGCTGTGCTCCCTCTGCTCCCCTCAACACCTTGGGATGGCTGGAAGAGCCCTGGAGCAGGAGATCACAGAATCACAGATCATTCAATGAGGAAAAGACATGCAAGGTCATCAAGTCCAGCCTGTGACCAATCCCCACCTTGTCACCAGCCCAGAGAACTGAGTGCCATCCACAGCCATTCCTTGAGCACCTCCAGGGATAGGGACTCTGCCACCTCCCTGGGCAGCCCCATTCCAATGGTTGACAAAAACACCTATGGAATGCTTCATGGATTTGTGTCCTCACCTGGGTCTGAGAGTGAGCAGCAGCAATCTCATGACGTACTTGGAGCACTGATGCAGGAAGGCATTTCAGCAGTTTCTCTGCTCGTCTACAGTGTTTCATTCTCATCCCTCAGGTGCTCCAGAGTGCCCTACACAACACAATCAAATTATTGGAGCTCTACTAGGAAAGAAGATTGGATTAGCAGCTAAACAAACCAGATCATGTTATAGATTTCTGTGCAGTTTTATTTTCTTCCTACCACCACAGGGATATGTGTAAACAGGCACATATATAAAGCCACCAGCCTTTGCCATCCAGGGACATCTTGTTATAACAGCCACACATTTCTGAAGTGTAAACATTTTTTTTTGGGATCTGATACAGGAATCAGAGGTGAAGGACACACACAGTGTCTTTCCTTGTGACTGGACAGGCAGGAAATAGCATTTTGTGAGCTTCCCAGCTGTCCATTGATGACGAATTCCTGCTTGTTCCCATTTAGCCCAGCTTCAACTGGCCTGAATATATTCTATTTAAAAGTGCCCTGGGATTAGTTCAAGTTGCTCCAGACTTCAGCGTGCTGACGTTGGAGGAGATAAACAGAAGTAATTTGCTGATTCACCATTACAATTTTCATAAAATATGAGTCAGGGTTTTCTTCTTTCATGTAACACGGAAATTAGGTTACCATGCTTTGCTGAGCCCTGTGCTGCACTATGTGTGTTCCCAGTAGCATCTCATGTTCCTGCAGTATATTTTTGGAATAATAACCAGATTTATGAGGCCACATCTTCTCCTGTTTCCCTTGGCTTTCCAACAAACTGGCACTCACCACTCTTGAGTTAGAGACCTCTTCTTCACTCCATTTATAGAGTTATCATCCCAAGTGGGTTTTCTGAAGCCTCTCACCTGTTGGACTGTTAAACCTCCATATAAATTCAACACTTCCATGAGCTTCTCCAAACCTGGACATCTAGAGCAAGGCTTGCTGAATGCCCGTGGCAGAGGGGTTGCAACAAGAAGATCTTCAAGGTTCCTCCCAACCCAAATCATTCTGTGCTTCAGGTCCCAGGATCCACCTCAAATTCCAGAGCAGGGAGACACTTCTTTCCTCAAATTGCTCATCTTGGAGCAGGGTCTTCCTGGCAGCCTTTGCATGTGCATTCCCCCTTGGATGTATCTCCCAAGTTCCTGCTATTGCCTGGCCAAACCTTCCCCTCCTCTTGACTCTGGTGGTGCCTTTCTGGTTTAAGACAGAGTAAAATTGAAGTGGTGACTGGAGAAAATGACATCATCATTTAAATAGATTTCCTGAGGAAATTTTTAATGGTCATTTTCATAGCTTATTTTGTGCTTTTTAACTTTTTCCTCCCTGGTCAAAGGTCAAGAAATTATTTCATACAGACCAGTACAGGAAAAGAGCTAATTCTGACTAATCTCAGGGGGTTGATTGTTTTGACTCATTTTCATTCTGAGCATTGATGGCCTTCAGAGAGTTTCTTTGGATGAATCAAAATAGTCTCCACTTCTGGGTTTAGGCAATACAAAAACTTAACAAGTCTCTTCACATTTAAGAGTAAAACTCCATAAAAGGGAGCAGGAGCTATAAAACCCCTGACCTCAATGGACTTCTTTCTTTTAGAGAAATTCACACAGCAAGGAGCTCTCAGTACTTTCACTCAGTGGCTACTAAATTGAATATAAATTCTGTCCAAATCCTGGCTGAGTGCTCAATCCAAGGTGCCTGGGGTTTACAGGGAGGGTTTACAGTGCTCTGAGAGTCCTGTGTGCAATCTGGCTTCACCCTGGCAGGCTGGAAAGGAAAATTTCTCATGGTTCTGGTCTCTTTGTGTATGTGTGTGTGTGTGTGTGTGTGTGTGTGTGCAGAAGCCAATGTCCAGATCACCTGGGAAATGCATGTTTACCCACTCCCATGTTGGTTCAGAAGCATATGCCTAAAGTTTAAGGCCATGAGGAATGTTTTTTCTGAGGTGATTTCCTTTGAGACAGAATATGCATCATTCATGACATGAAATTCTGGAGTTTTAGAAGGAAAACATAGCTCTGTGATGGAATTTTCCAAAGGTAAAGATTATTTTCTTCCACCTTGCTGAACTGCAGAGCGCCGAGCTAAATGCACAGGGTATCTCAGATCTAAATACACGTGAGAATTGGGGGAGTGCAGATCAGGCTCTGACCTTTACAGTTCCAATCTTCAGCGTTTTACAACTGCCTTTATTGCTCTCACAGTTTGAACTTGTTCTGCAAAGCTAAATCCCTGTGAAATTTGATAAAACCTCCAGGTAGCGCTGGACCCCATCATTTCTGTGGAGGATTTAGGTGCTGTTATTCCAGCAAAACATGACCTTGCATTAGGTTATCCATGGCATACTATGGACCTTGAGCTCTGCATTCATAAAACCCCACAAAGGGCACCGTTCCAAGCTCTGTGAAAAACTGGCTGTGCTTCTACAATTTTATTCAGCAAGAAATCAGTGCTGTGCGTCACTGGTCAAAAGATGACTAAGCTCTGGTTATAAATGATAGAAACTGTGAGGATTTACAGCTCGATTATCCCTTTTTACTCCTTTGGAGTAATACCTTACTTCTTCACCAAGGAATTAGAGATAAGCAAATCTTTAAATGAGGTGTTTGCTCAAGAGCTTTGCTGGTGAGAAATGTACTTATGGATATATTAAGTGCTTTCTGAAATTAGGGTCAAAGCAGGAGGAGGCAGCAAGTGTCCAGGTTTAGGGAGTGTTTTCTTGTACATCAGCACAGGAGACCTGGCCTCAGGGGCGGCCTTTAAAATCTTTATTTCCAAACCAAACCAAAGGAGATGGGTGAAATCCTGGCTTTACTGAACTCAGGAGCAGAAGTCCCAGCAACCTCAGTGGCCCTGGGATGTCATCAGACAGATGTCCTTGTCCTTCACCCAGTCTCCTGTCACTTTTGCACATGGAGAACGTGGTGCTGCCAGCCCTGTGGTGGTGTTCCTGACCTGTGGCCAGCCCCAGCAGCCTGCTGACATCATCATGGCACATTTTTACATCTGCCTCCATGAAAATGGGCAAAGGGGTAAAGGCTTAATTCCAAGAGAATCCAGCTCTCTGTGACTGACATTAAATTGGGTTCATCACCCACTGAACATGAGCTTTTCTCCGTGTACCAAACACCATTCCCTTGCCCAGCCCTGCCGTGGTGCTGCAACTTCCCAGTGATAAAAATGAAAAAAAAAAAAGGCAATACATGTATCTTTTCCTAAGTAATTCACTGTTTTCCAAGTGCAGGAGGACCATTAACTAATTAATGTGCCCAGTTAATCACTCAGTAGCTACATACAATGGCTGGACAAGCCATGGGCTTCATCCTGGCACAGGCTGAGTGTGCAGCTCCCATCGTGTTTCTCTCTCCAGCAGTGGTGACTGTCCAGGGCCACAGGGCTCCCTCCAGCTTGGCTCCAGTGGCCCAGGACCAGGCAACTCGAAAAGAGACTTCTGGGGCCTGAGATTTGGTTTGTGTTTGGAATTTATGAGATCTTCAAATGTCTCCTCACCTCTTTTCCCCTGACTTGTGAACTAGGAATATAAATTAATATAATAATAATAAACCAAAAAAAAAGGAAGAAATAATAAACTAGTGTAATTTAAAAATAAATGCTTTACAGAGCTAGGAATATAAAGTATTATAAACTAACTTTGTGACATAATATGAAGTCGTCTCCGGAGTGGGATTCTTTAATTGTCAAGTGCTTTTTAATCACTGCAATTGCTCCATCATAAAACTATTCCCAAGAGGAGAGATGTTTTTAAGGGCCCTAAAGAATAACAGCTGGTCTGGGAATTTTTATGTTCAACAAGGGTCGTATTTCCTTGCTGTGGATTCTTTTAGGAGAAAAGGTTAAAATCCTGCTTTGGTGTAATACCCAAGAGCCAGCCTAGAAGTACCTGGGTGCTGGAAGGTCAAGTACAGACACGGCTATTTAAGGTGATTTTATATTTTCCTATGATAAAATGCAGTTTAAAATACTTTCATGACCTTTTTTTTTGCTCATTGTTATGAGTCACTGTAGTACTAAATCTGCACTTTTTTCAAAACTAATCACGGCTTACCCATTTGGCATATTTTCTCAGAACAGTTAAGTAAATTATCTCTCATTTTAGGTCTGTGTCTAAGCAAACTTAAACACTGTACAGCAGCAAAGGTATTCAGTGTCACAGTGGAATGGAAATTACCAAAAATAGCACGAATGCCACAACCTCATCCCATGCTGGGTTTTATCCCATCCATCCAGTGAAGTAATTGATCAAAGATAATAAAGCTCACTTTGGAAAGCCTGTTTTTTTAGGTCTTTAGAGCTGAACTAAGTCTATGACATCATGCCTTGTACAGGGAAGAGCATATGGAATGTTTACAGCGGGACCATCTCCGAGCAGAGCCACGCTGGAGGAGATCCGGGTTCCAGAGCTGAGGATACACAGCAGCCAAGCACTTTTCCACTCTGACAAGGGTGGAGCTGCAGGTGAGGCAGAAATTGGGAGACTGAGTGGCCAAACTGCAGGTGCTGGTGCTCACATCACTGATTTCCCCTCAGTCATCTTAGTCCTTCTATTTGCACTTCTGAAACATAGGTTTCCTTAGATTTCCTTGGCAATTACATCCTGTGCATGTGTCTTGCCTGGAGAAACTGTGGCTGCCCCATCCCTGGAAGTGGCCAGGCCAGGGTGGATGGGGCTTGGAACAGCCTGGGATGGTGGGAGGTGACCCTGCCCATGGCAGGGGGTAGGACGATGGTCTTTAAAGTCCCTTCCAACCCAAACCATTCCAGGATTTCATGAAATAGTGAGGCCAAACCCACAGACTATTTGTGCAGGAAGCACCTCAAAACCAAACAAGTTTAGTTTTGACTTTTCTTCGGTTTAGTGATCTGAGAACTGGATCACCAATTTAAAAATATTTTCCACCAAGTCAGTGGGACCTTCTTTCCACAGGCTGACAGGACCTCACGTTGCACCAGGGGAGGGTCAAGTTGGATATTAGGAAAAATTTCTTCATGGAAAGGGTTCTTAAAGCATTGGAATGGACTGCCCAGGGCAGTGGTGGAATCACAGAACCATAGAATATGCTCAGTTGGAAGAGACCCATCAAGATCATCAAGTCCAACTCCTGTCCCTGCACAAACATCCCAACAATCCAGTCCTGAGAGCATTGTCCAAGTGCTCCTGGAGCTCAGTCCCCATCCCTGGAGGGATTTAGCAGCCATGTGGATATGGCACTTGGGGACATGGGTTGGTGGTGGGTTTGGCAGCGCTGAGGTCTCTCGGTGGCCTTCGGGGGCTTTTCCAACCAAAACAATTCCCTGATTTTATGATTCCATGATTCCACGGTTCTATGCCATCCACGGGGACTGTGTGGCAGCAGAGGCGGACGAGGCGGTGGTGGCCGTGTCCTCTCGGTGTGACCGCGGGGCAGAGCACAGCCGCAGTGCCTATGTGCGGACCCGCGGAGCCGGGGCTGCGGTTGTGCCGGGGGTACCGGATGTGACAGTGGTGCCGGGGGTACCGAGTGTGCCGGGGGTCCCGGGAGTGCCGGGGGTCCCGGCGGTGCCGGCGGGCCCGGCCGGGCGGCGGCGGGCGCGGCCCCCTCAGCGGCGTTGCCATGGCNGCCCCGGCGCGGCGCGGGCAGCACTCGGGGCGGCTGCACGGCGAGCGTCCCTTACACCAGCTCGGTGAGTGCACCCACACGGTGAGTGAGTGTCCCCCCACCCGCTCGGTGCGTGTCCCCACACGGTGAGTGAGTGTCCCCGCACTCGCTCTATGCGTGAGAGTCCCCACAGCCGCTCGGTGAGTGTCCCCGCAGCCGCACGGAGCGTGTCCCCACAGCCGCTCGGTGGCCGGGTGTCCCCACAGCCGCTCGGTGAATGGGTGTCCCCCGCATGGCGAGTGAGTGCTCCCACAGCGCCCAGCCCGCAGGGCCGGCGGGGCGCGGGGGNNNGTCGCGGGTGCCCGCGGGGTTGGGCCGGGCGGGGCCGTTGCGGGAGCGGTTGGACTCGGTTAAAAAACTTGACGAAGCCCGGAGCGCTCGGCTCGTCTCGGGCCTTTCCCTTCTCTCTCCGTAAGGCGTTTACCGTAGAAACTTTGCGGATGAACTTGTAAAAAGAGCGGTTTGGCGGCGCGGCGGTGCTGGAGGGGGCTGTGTGTGTCTGGCTGCACGTGAGCTCCGTCTCACTACGGGCGTTCTTTTGCATGAATCCTAAAAGCTCCCTGGATTTGGGCAAGCCCTGCCTCGCCACATTCATAGTAGCAGTAGTAGGAGCGTGGCATTACTTACTCGCTGTCGGAAGCTCTGTCATCCCACTTACATGATGACAGCCCTGGTAGCTGAGGCCTTTTCTGTGTGTTCTGCAAGGACCATCCGTGTTTTGGGGGAGGTCACAGCCTGGAGGTGACAGTGACAGTGAAGTGACAGTGACAGCAAGCTGTGATTCTGTGCCCTAAACT
This sequence comes from Vireo altiloquus, assembly GCA_013396875.1. NCBI lineage: Eukaryota > Metazoa > Chordata > Aves > Passeriformes > Vireonidae > Vireo > Vireo altiloquus. The sequence continues at coordinate 68,727 of VZRF01002083.1, forward strand.
ATTCGGAAGTGCCTGCATGAAAGCAAAACTGCTTTCCAGCAACTCGGGGCTGGAATTCTGTGTCTTCCCAGCCAGGAATCACCCTCCTGTGTGTTCCCTGCCTTCTCCCGCAGGCATCTCTGATACATCTTTAAGCCGCTGCAAATCTGTAATAACATTAATTGTTCCCTTGGAAAGAGGAGGGTGGGCTCTGCAGGCTCACACACGTTGTGTTCCGTGTGCTGCCTTAACAGTAACAGCCTGTTCGTGGTTCCCATGTAAAGCAGCCAGGTAGGAATGAATGGGGATGTGCCGAATTCTCCGCTAAAGGCCGAGGGATGAATAATAAATGACAGTGACTCCACAGCAGGGACTCTCCCACGCTTCGCACTCCTGACTTGTCCTTAAGCTCTAGAGGCAGAGGTGATGTGTCTGTCCCATTCAGAAATGTTAAAAACAATCCCTGTGCCCTTTCATCCTCTGTGTGCTGTGCCTGCAGCATCCAGGACTCGGGAATACGGGCTTGATGCGTGGAGGGAGAACAGCTGTCTGCATTATACCTTCTGTTCCTCATGTCTTATCCCTCTGGCATTCCCACAGCTTAGTTCAAAGGGAGCACCAATAATTCCTTTAATTTGCAGTGCTGCAGACCTTTGACCTCGGGGCAGTGCTCCCTGCACACCCTCCCTGCCCAGTTGTGCATCCCAGGCATAACTTTACAGTAAATTTAGTTTTGTTGCCTCATTAGGCACCAGACACACAGGGCTGTGTAAGGACTGTGTGCTCTGGAATGATTCAGCTGCCACACAGAGACACATTGACCCTTGCGAGCCAAAGCCTGACCCTAAATTCCTGCCCTGCACATCAGGGCTTGAGCTCCTGCTCAAGCTCAGGAGTAACTGCTGACACAGTAGAGTCCCATAATTTATGAACCAACTATAAATCAGGGAGACAGAAGTAGACCAAGTTCCTTGAAAGATCGCATTGAGACTGAGTTATTTTGGAGAGTCAATTAAGCAGCATTTAGGCTGGCAGTGAAAATTAGTTCATTAATTAACACTGCTTGAAGGAATGAAATTCTACCCATGTTTTCAAACCACTCCTAATCCAGCGTAGTGTCGTGGCCTTCCTGGTGCTGGGCTCTGATGATCAGACTGCAGGAGGGGTTTGGGCTGTGCCATCTGTGCTTGGCCATGGCAGGGGGGGAATCTTGGTACCTTGTGCTCTGCTCTACCTCTCTCATTTGTGTTGAGAAGCCCTGGCTGGGTCGTCCTGAGGTTATTGACAGTGTTGAGTTCTCGGTACCTTGAATGGTCTCTGCATATGGGGAGAAACTTCTTATGGATTTAACACAGTTATGTCTTCTGTGTCTTACATATGTCTTCCGTGTCATGTGTATCTTACTTGTCTATGTTTAACCCACTGGTTTTTAATAGATGAAAATCAATGAAGTTAGATGATTTGGAGGCAGATTCCAAGCCAAATTTCACCATCAAAGTATGGGTACCCTGGAGTGAGGGATAGTCTATGCAGAGTGGAAGTGAGCTTGGAGTTTATCTTACAGATAAACTTACATCTTACAGATGCTCAGCCATGAAGTGAGGGTGGGGAGGCTGCTCCCATTTACACCAGAACAATTCTTCCTGAGTTGAATTGTTATTCAGTCAATTCCTTTATCAGGATCTGTAGTGATGGGACAGGGAGTAATAATTTCAAACTGAAAGATGGGAGATTTATCTTCAGTATATGGAAGGAATTGTTCCCTGTGAGGGTGGGGAGGCCCTGGCACAGGGTGCCCAGAGAAGCTGTGGCTGCCCCTGGATTCTTGGAAGTGTCCAAGGCCAGGCTCGATGGGGCTTGGAGCATCCTGGAGCAGTGGAAGGTGTCCCTTGCCCATGGCAGGGGGTGGCACTGAATGGGCTTTAAGGTCCCTCCCAACCCAAACCATTCCATAATTCTATGAATTTATGCCATTGGGATTCAATCATCTAAAAAATAGAAATATTTTGAAAATTGCAGTCTGGCTTTTTGCTTTTGCCACCATGATCTTCATGTGAAAATAATTATTCGAAGCATCAGTAGGGAATCTAGGATGCCCCAGGGAATCAGCAATGTGCCATTGCCTATGGATGTGCTGAGTTAGTGTGGTACAGCAAGGGAGAACCCAGCTGCAAAACTTGAGCATAATATTGAGCATGATTCCTTCATGTTGCAGAATTGCTCACAGGTAAACCCTCATTTCCGTTCTTTTCTAGCCAAGTTATTTTAGAAGCTCTAAAACCTGTTTCTTTCAGTGTGTATCACCAAAAGGAGGGTTTTCCTCCATAAAATGCCACAAACGGGTACAGCAGATGTTGATTTATGTCCGCATCAGCTGATTTTCTTCTCCATTACCCTTTCTGCTGGATCTTTGCTTATCCAGCAGGTCCTGTCACCCTGACATCCGATGTCAGGTTGGATGTTTTTGCACATTTGGTGAAAGCTTGACTCAGTCTTTCTCCCCAACTTGGTGTCGTCAGGCGCATGATGGTCATTGTGAATTATTGATAGTGATGGAAAAGTCACGAATGCACAGCTGTGCTGCAGGGCCTGGGCCTTTTTCTTGGGTTTAATCATCACTTTATCTCCTCTCTGCCTTTTAGTAATAATGTCAACAAAGATTTCGTGCTGTCTTCACCACAAAAGAGGAGCAGTTCCCTGCTCTGATGCTGCAGCCACAGTCCTTTTTCTTGATATAGTTTGACCAGAGTTACGCAGATTTTTTTAGCTGCTAACTCTAGAAAACATTTCACTTATCCAAAAACTATTTTCTAGGGGAATCTAGGCTGGTACTGATGCAAAATTAAACATAAACTCTTGTGCAGCAAATACTTTGAAGATAATGAATAATTCATTTCTTTTCCCCCACTTTTACAGTGTAACTCATAAAATTGGGAAAATGGCATTAAAATGAAATCCCACTGCTGTGTTTTATATTCAGAGAGTAACTTTCTAATATAAGTATGGAAATTAATTCATAAAAATATGAATTCTGTATGAACATTGTAAACACAAATAGTAATATAATTAAAACAGTGGAAGACACAGTAATCTCTGAGTAGCTTATGAGACACATTCCTGTGGAGGTACCAGCCCAGCCTGCTCCAGGATACAGAAGTTTTCCCAATTCAATTTAAACTCCCCCCTTGCTGTAGCAGTCAGGAAGAGCCTTTGTTTGGAGGGATCCTAAACTGCTGCACAAATCAACCTGGAGCCTGGGCCTGGAGCTCACAGCTTCTGCCATGCAATGAGAATACTCCTGGAGTGGAACAGAATAATTTAACAGAAACACTTTTCTAACATGAGCAGAGCAGAGCAGGGGTGATGCAGGGAGGCATTCAGGGTGCATTTCTCCCAGCTCCTCCCAAGGAAAACTCCAAATGCACTCTGGATGAACCATCAAAACCCACCCTCGATACTCCAATGGCTCAGTACTGATTTAGAGGGGAAAACCTCCACACTGCATTGGCTGAAGGAACTAAATGTAGCTGCCAGCAAGGGTTTTTGGGGTATGATCAGTCAAAAAAGAGAAATCCATTTAGTGGATGTGGTTGTGTTGGAACCCTCTCAAAACAGAGAGAAATTTGATCCTGGAGGATCCTCTCGTGGCTTAGTGACTGAGGCAGTTCTTGGGGATATTTGGTGCTTGTCCTTTGGTGTAGATGAGGGGAGGGTGGTTCTGGAAAGTTTCTGAGGAGAGCCTTGACTTTGTAATGCACTTTTTACCCTGAAAGCAGCCCACCATTAGGGCTGCAGTGGCACATGGCATCGCTCATCCCTCTTCCTCTGGCATTTGAAGAGGAGATATGATTATGAAGATGGTTAATAGATGGAAAAGAAAGATTGTTTCAATTTTTACCTTGCCTGCTTTTGCTGCAGTTTAGTCATAATAATGAGAGTTTTTGATAAGTGAGCTTCGGATTGAGTCACTGGGATCTCGAGTGAGTAAATAGATTTTGGGATTAGTCTGAGAAGCTGAGCAGAGCAGTTGAGAAGCTGCAGCACAGAGGGGGAGGAAGGAATCTCTGGGATCCTTGGCTTTTGTTCCTGCCAGTTTGGAGGGCATCTCCTTGAAATGCCGTGGGAGAGCTCATGAGATGTCTGAGCAGCCTCCACGTCCACCAAAGCCCATGGAAGACATGGGCACCTGGAAAGTTGAAGGGTCAATATTCCTCAGGGTGGGACCTGGGAGTGGAGCCACCCAAAGGAGTGACCAGCTGGGAGATTGTGGGACAGAAGGAAATCCAGGGCCCAGAGCCCCACGTCATCTCCAGACCCCTCTGGATCTCAGGATAGTACTGTGCTCCTTAGGCATGGAGACACCAGGGGAAAAGGCTTGGGAATGGGTTTGTGGGTGCATGTCGCCACAATTCACATCCTGAATACTCTCTTTAAAACACAGGGTAATTGTTTACGTAGTCATTTTTATTTTTGTTTCTCCTTCAGCTGAAAAATCCTGGGAACCCTGAGCGTAGAGTAAGGAAATGATGCTTTTTCCTGTGGTGACTGAGCCAATAAAAGGCAGCTGTTGGGAATAATGTCCCAGGAGGCAAAGCAGCTCATCAATCTCAGCTGCTGCTTCTATGAACATATTATATAATAATGCCTCTTCTACAAAAAAAAAAGCTATAAAGGTCTCTCTCTTCTTCCCCTAAATATCACCGGGGGAAGTCATAAATTCTGCTCCAGTGTTAATCTTTTCTATCATGGTGATATATCCATTAATGGATATCATACATCCATTAAACCTTCCATCCTTGTGCAGAAAGAAATAACAATATTTCAGTGTTAAAAAGAAGTCTGTATTTTCTTGCAAAGTGACTGATTTGTCTGACTTTTCCAGGCTCCACATGCTGAGAGTCTTTTATCTAAGCAGCCCAGAACTCTTTCCTTTGCCATCAAGGCCTAACTGGCTGCTCACTGCCAGGCTTAGGGCAGAGCTCAGCCCTTGCCAGAGTTAACCCTTTATTCCAGCTGCCAACGTGAGCCGTCAGTGCACGGATTTGGGGGCAGGTCAGGAACATGCATTCAGCTAATTAGTAGCCCATCAGGAGTTGGAAAGCAAATGAAAGCTGCAGACAGGCCCTGGCACAGCAGACAGGCCCTCACAGGGTGAGCAAAGCAAGTGCTGTGCTTCTGGCAGCACTAAAATGGCATTTTCAGGAATAAAAATCTGCCTGCTGTAGCATGGAGGAAAAATCTATTATATGCCTAAAGAATGAATAATGCAGTCCATTCCTCCTCGGGCTGTAATTTCAGCTTTTCCTGCAGGTTTTGCAGGTATTTACACTTAAATCATACTTGCAATAATATCTTCACTAAGAACCATGTATAATTGCAGCATAAAAGCTGGGATTGTGGAACACAGCTCAACAAGGAGTAAATTCCGGTGGATATCAAACTGTGCAGTGGACAGGCCCTGCTTGGGATAGTCAGGGAACTTGAGAGGGTGTTGTGAGCTTTGCAGGATGGGGTGCTGGAATGGGAGGTCTTGGAAGGAAAGCCTGACGATACTGACTGTCAGTACATGCTTGAAATGAGAAACAAATGTAAGGAAGTTCCTTTATGACAGTATATGGATATTTACAGAAATATTTCATTCCAGCACAGCCAGTCAATGAACATGGAAATTCCAGCAACAGGATCCTGGGCTTACTCTAAATGAACCAACAACCTCATGTGCCAGGAAACAGGACCTTCCTGTCGGCTGCACACTCTGATAGAAAGAATCTAAAGCCACTACACAATTCTCTGCTGAGTTATTATTCATTCTAAATTTTATATGATTCTACTACATCCCTGCTAATTTGCATGTCTATTAATAATATTAAATTCCCACTCAAAATCCCATAGGGAAAATGGCAAGTTTGTTAATACCCTTGCAGAGGATTAAGCATGACCTTTATAAGCACTTTGGTGTTTTTCCCACAACTTTCACCTTATCATTCCCACCTTCAAAGGCTGCTGTTATACCTGCAGGACTTCCAGGCTGTAATGCAACATTTATTATGTCCAGCAGGTGACTGGTGGTTAACATTGATCTCCAAATGAATGTGATTGTTTGTTCGGTTTTATTTCCTGCAGCTTTCCCGGAGAGCTTCGTGTTTCTGTCAGTGACAAGATGACAATTCATATTTCTACCAAATGATCCAGTGACTCATCCTATTAACTCCGCTGGAATACACGCTTCCAGTCGTCCTGCCACGGTGAGTCTGTGGGATTTTGCATTCTTGCTGGGAGTATTATTCAGGACTTAGTCCATAGTATGTGTTTGGTAGTACAAATGATCTTTTCCTAAAGCAGGAACTTCCCACAGATGAGCACAGCCCCAGATAGACCAAATATTGCATACGAAAGCTATTGCATACGAAAGCTGTTTTTTTAAAGTTATTAAAGTATTTTAGAGCAATTGAGATACTTGTGGCCTCGTGTTTTTTATAGGGCTTGGTTGGTTTGGGCTGGAGGTTCTGTGAGAAGAACCCTCATGTGTTGTGGGAACTGATATCAAGTCATAATAAATTGGCCCTTGAAAATGTTGCCCTGTGAGGGGATCCCCATCTGGCTAAGAATGAGTGTACCATGAGTCATGAGGGAAAAACGGGACATCCAAAAAACCCCAAATATCCAGCATGACAGAATATGGATTATGATTTCATACTGAGTGCCCAAATTAAACTCCTCATTTTGTTTCTCCTGAGAACTCACAGCTCATCGAGCCAATATCTTGGAATGTTCCAGTAGAAACAGCATCCCAGGATGGTTAGGGTTGGAAGGGCTCTTACATCCCATCTTGTTCCATGGGCAGGGAAACATCCATAGTCCAGGATGCTCCAAACCCTGTCCAGCCTGGCCTTTGACACTTCCAGGGGTGGGGCAGCCACAGCTTCTCTGGGCACCCTGTGCCAGGGCCTCCCCATCCTCACAGGGAAGAATTCCTTCCCAATATCCCATCTAACCCTATCCTCTTTCCCTTAAAGCCATTGCCCATGTTCCTTGGGTTGGGTGGAAAAAGTAGAACGCATTTTTGTGGATCAAGTCTCTTCTTGTGTTTACTTTTTGTGCCCTTGAAGGTGACATTCTGTGGCACGGCCCAAGCCAACTGCTTTGCAGTGCATTTTGCCCACCTTGCAGCCTTATCTGCCAGGGAAGAGCTGATATTATTTGTTATCCCAGGGAAACTCGATGGTAACTGGACTGAAAACTGATGGCAATTCATGCGTTATCTCTTGATAACAGGATAAATAAACACTGCCTCCACCGTGTGCATTAACATTAATGGAAGGAAAAACTCATGGAAAACACTGTCAAACCAGTTTAAATATGTCCCCATTTAGGTTTCCCAGATGCTTTACTGCTTCACCTTGTCTCGTCTGGGTTTAAATTACGACTGGAAGTCCCTCCACGTTTGACATTCCTGCCTTTGGAGCTTATGCCAGCTGCAGTCCTGAAGTAAGTGAGCAAAATACTTCCAAATGCCTGGTTTAACCAAGAAATGGATCTTTGAATTAAAATAAAGCTTTAGCAGGAGATCATGGAAATTTAGTGATGTATATCATGTGTAAGCAAGAAAACCGGTGCAGAGATGTGAGGAATGGCAGAGTTTCTGTGGGTGTTTCTGGACTTATCCCCCAAAACAAGGCCACTACAGCAGCTCCCAAGACATTTTGCTACATCTCTTTTTTAGCCTCTTCTTCCAGGGAACAGGGACGGGACAAGGGGAAAGGGCCTCAAGCTCTGCCAGGGGAGGTGCAGGTTGGACAGCAGCAGGAATTTCTTCATGGAAAGGGTGGTCAGGCATTGGAAGGAGCTGCCCAGGGAGGTGGGGTTTCCCCATCCCTGGAGGTGTCCAAGGAAGGACTGGAGGTCACACTCAGTGCTCTGGGCTGGGGACAAGGTGAGGACAGGGCACTGGTTGGACTTGATGGTCTTGGAGGGCTTTTCCAGCCTCCCTGATTCTGGAGTTCTGTGATCTGTGAAGAGTCCCTGTGCAACTGATTTCAAAGTACAAAGTAAAAAGAATTGGAGCATTTAAGTATTCCCAACCTTTATTGTAAACAGAAAAACATGGGAGCAGATAGAAGCAAAGGGAAGAGGATGGAGCTGCCGCAGCTGCACGAAAACTATTTCAGCTGTATCCTGCCTGAAAATGCCAGCACATGGCAAACCCTTTGAAAACACACTGAATCAACACTATGGAATACATAAAAAGAGAATCTAAACAGTTTATCAGTAAAATATGAGCTAAATTTGATGAGACTGTTCTCTAGGCTACAAGTTTCTATGAAACTTGTGGGGAGCATGAAAGCTGTCATTAGCATGGCAGATTTGCTTCATTCAGATGAAAAGCCAGATCTGCTTGGATTTTTTTGATGAAGCTCATGCACGGTGGAGTGCTATGAGGTGGTTAATGAAACATTTTAGCATCATTGTAAGCCCAAACTCAGAGTTGCTTGGTCCAAAAAGAAAATTAGAGCCTCTAATTTCAACAGGAAACTAAATGATAAAATTTAACAATATTACGTTTAATAATCCAACAGTATCCAAACATTTTTCCACATTGTGACTGCTTTATCAGCTGAAGGTGACCACTCAAGGACAAGTTGGAAGTTGAGTCAGGGAAATAGTTTTCTAACCTTATAATAAGGATAATATATCACAAAACTTGACTGAGTCTGATCCATCTTAGTCTGTGCTTTTCTAGCCAGTATATGTAAAAGAAAACACCCTGAAAACTGCTTTTCCTCATCATTTTATCTGGCAGAGATCTTTAATCAGGTGGGATTCAGGGTCTATTGACGTTTATGGTAACATTTTAAATCCCATAAACAAAAAGACTTAAGAAAAATCACTAGGAGAGGATCTCAGTAAATTACAAATATTGATGAAGTGTGGAAAAAACCACCCTCTTTTGAATTTCATTGCCATGGTGGTGATGTTTGTGCAGCTTCCATTTGCCCACGTGCAGACACTTTAGGACAAGAAAACTCTGAATGTGGATCACGAGATGCTTTGGAGTGTTCCTGTGGAAGGAGTCACAAAGGGAATTCTTTGGCAGGGTGCAGCAGGGAAATCTTAGGTGGTTGGGGGATTGGGGGTGCTGCTGAGGTGAGGTGAGGTGTATCTGCCTCCAGGGATCACGGAATCCCAGGATGGTTTGGTTGGAAGGGACCGTAAAGATCATCTGCTTCCAGTTCCACTCTCCAAGATTGCTCCAAGCCCTGTCCAACCTGGCCTTGGACACTTCCAGGGATGAGGCAGCCACAACTTCTCTGGAACCTGTTCAGGGCCTTCACCACTCTCACAGGGCAGAATTTCTCCCTCATTTAATCTAAACCTCCCCTCTTTTACTTTAAAACCATTCTCCTGTCCTATTACTCTCTTCCCATGTAAACTGATCATCCTCCATTGCAAACAGCACCAGTTTCCAAGGAATAAAATGATTTTCCAGCCTCTTTTCCCATTAACCAGCTCAGTACTCACTTGTGCTTGGCTTCATCCAAGCGCTGTGGTCACGTGCAGGGAGTTGCCTTCCCTTCATCCCAGGATCTCCTCTTTTACACAACAGTTTGAGTAATTACAACCTGAGTGTTGCTGATGAGGTATTGTAACTGAGGTTAATTACATTAATAATAACTCCTGGCGTTAACCTGAGCACCTCAGTAAATAAATTTGCCCCTGCTTTGAGAAATCAGGTTTCTAATGACTATAAAAGTGCCTGGAAATTGTTCTTGTTGCCAGACAACATTGAGGAAAAGAACAAGAGAAAATCCTTCTAGGAGAGTGCAGGGTTAAGTATTGGGTTGCAAACTGGTAGCAAATTAGTAAATCATAAATAATACCACTACTAATAATAATGTTTATTTAGGTTTACCTGCAAATAAATTACATTTTTGAAAACTGAATTCCTGGGGTTTTTTCCTAGCACATTTTCCTCACTTGTCGAAGTTGAAAGTGTTATTTCATCACAGAATTCTATAATTTTTATCATAAAATTTTAATGGTGAGACTGAGGTCCCAAAGCCTCCCCAGATTCTCCAGGAATCACTTCCAAGAAATGGCATTTTGAGGAATGACTCTTCAACACAAAAGAGAGATTTACTGCCATTACCTTCTCCTTTCAGTTTCAAACCTCAGTATATTGCAATAACATCTGAAATACCTAAAAACATGTAGCAATAAAGGAAGGATTTCTAAGCTTATTTAGGGATACATCCATCTTCTGACTTTCCAAGTGTTTGAAGAGGGTCCCTCTGCTAAAAGGGGATTGAATTTCAACATTCCCTTCTCTACTCCCCCTTTTTTTTTTACATCACAGCATCAGCCTCAGAAAGGTCAAAGTTTTGCAATATCAGACAAATGCCATAATAAAAACTACTGCTTAGACAACAATTCTGACAATTCTAAGTTTATTAGGGGATCATTGGGGCTGGTCCACTATAATCTGACATATAAAAACCTGGGCTTGATGATCTTGGGAGTCTTTCCCAACCTTAATTCTGTGATTCTATGAATGACTCAGGTGACAACATGGCAGCAAAAACATTTGAACAAAACTCTCTCCTTGCAACCTGCCTCTACCCAAGGTTGTTCCCACTTCCAAAATTTCTGTAACAGCTGTTTTGTAGGATTAACTCATACTGGGTTGTCATAAAGGCTCTGAAGGATGCTTAGCAATAGTTTTAAAGGAATAAGCATGGAATTCTAATGAGTATTTAATGGTGAAATCATTAGCATGTAAAATTGTCAGTGCTGTGGGTGGCAATTTCTCTTCTTTTCAGTTCAAATATTGTGTCCTCTAAACGCCTGCAGGAAAAACGTGGATATTTCTGAATACACCTGAAAACATACCTGTTATGTATGTGGAATTATGCACCATGTACACAATGCCAGGAGCTACGTGGTTGCGCCAGACCTATGGGACTGATTCCAAGACCTTCACACTGTCAATTAAATTCCCAACTTGAGTCCTGCTTTAGCCAGCTTTTAAAACATTCCTTCCATTTCAAACATCTGGTTAGTCCCATTCTTTGTCGTGAGGCCAGGAAGGTGCTTGGAATTACATATGCTCCTGGTCAGATTAATGGGAGCTGAAATTCCAGCAGAAGTATGTGAAATAGAGCTCTGCCGTATTCAAAGCCATTTGGCAGCTCACAAGTTACTTGAAATTACTAAAATACTCCAGAATGTGGAATCTGAAGGCGAGAGAAGGGGAATGTATGACAACGTGCATATGGAGTCACTACTGGTTAAGAAACAACAGTGGGGACTTTTCAGTTGTGTTATTACTTAGTATGATTTTATTTTATTTTTATTCTTGAGCTTTGGCTGAAAGAATATGTTTGAGCCATCTGGCTGCAGAAACACTCGGGGGTGTTTTGGTAGCAGGTTCTGGGTGCTGGCAGACTCCCAAAGGCACTTCTTCCACCCGGCTGGTGCCTCACTGAGTGCATTCAGATCCCACCTGGACACCACCTGAGTGTCTCATCTCCTTGCTAGATGTGATGCTATGAAGGCAAGATATCATTTTAAACGGAGAAGTTCCCAAATCTGAGCTTTATCCCATGTGTTCTATAGGTGCTTCTTTACAGGCACTCTTGAGGTTCTTTCTCCACAAGACTGGAAGGGATTTTCTCACCAGATCTGCAAACCAAGACTTGCAGCATCGATATATTAATGTAAAACAAGGGTAATGGCTTGGAAGGGAAATATTTTCCTCAGAAACATCATGGAAACAGCTTAACGGTTATCAGACATCCAGTCCTTAAACCACAAGTGATATTAAAGGATGTGTGTGTTTAGATTATCCATAGAGACCAAAGTTCATCCAAGGCATATGGCTGGATAAACAGGGAGCAGGTTGCATCATTCCTGGTTTTCACATAAAACTTCCTGGTCTTTTAGTTTTTTTAAGTCACTGAAGATCAAGGGAGATGTCTAGGCAGGACAGAAAGAACAAATATGCTCATTTTGCTCATTTTAGTTCTTCACGGTGAAATTTATTTGGAGTTTCATTAGAACCACCAAGTATTTCGTGTTATTAACCATTGAGTAGTTTTAAATTGGGTCTATATGGCTTGCTGCATTTACTTTGAGTCTTGGGTTATACAATAACGTGATGGCTTCTCAGCAGGATTAAAACCTGAGTACATTAAAATTCAATTAAAAGCCTGTGACAAGTGCAGTGGTTGACTCAGACCGTTAACTGGGGTTGTGTCTCTGTAAAATGAACAGCTCTGTCACTACACTGAAGGAGGAAGTTTGGTATAACCAAGTAAAATGTCCTCTCTGATATTCCAGGAAGTTCTAACATTTCTCTCTAATTACTTTCTCTCCCTATTTAGCCAACTGATATCACAATGACCGAGGACTTGGACCACAGATTCAGTTATCTCACCTGGGATCAGATTAAAATCCTGGATCAGGTTTTGGCTGAGGCTATACCTATTCATGGGAGAGGAAATTTTCCAACCCTAGAGGTAAAGCCAAAGGATATAATCCATATGGTAAAGGAGCAGCTCATTGAGAAGCAGATCCAGGTTAGAGACATCCGCCTGAACGGTTCCACTGCCAGTCACATCCTGGTGAAGCACAATGGAACCAGTTACAAGGACCTGGACATCATTTTTGGAGTGGAACTTCCCAGTGAGCTCGAGTTCCAGGTCGTTAAGGAAGCAGTTCTCAATTGCCTATTGGACTTCTTGCCAAAATGTGTTAACAAGCAAAAAATCACAGCTCAGACCATGAAGGATGCCTACGTGCAGAAGATGGTCAAAGTCTCCACCGACCATGACCGCTGGAGCCTCATCTCGCTGTCCAACAACAGCGGCAAGAACGTGGAGCTGAAGTTTGTCAGCTCGCTCCGGCGGCAGTTCGAGTTCAGCGTGGACTCCTTCCAGATCATCCTGGACTCCATCCTGGCTGTCTACAGAGCCACAGACCGGCCCCTGACACAGGACTGTCACCCCACCGTCATCGCTGAGAGCATGTACGGGGACTTCAACCAAGCCATGGACCACCTGAAATACAAACTGATCTCCACCCGGAACCCGGAGGAGATCAGAGGAGGTGGCCTCCTGAAGTACAGCAACCTCCTGGTCCGTGACTTTAAGCCGGCAGATGAAGCTGAAATTAAATCTCTGGAACGTTACATGTGCTCCAGGTTCTTCATTGATTTTCCCGACGTTGCCGAGCAGCAGAGGAAAATCGAGTCCTACCTGCGCAACCACTTCATCGGGGAGGAGAAAAGCAAGTACGACTACTTGATGACCCTGCGTGGGGTGGTGAACAAGAGCACAGTCTGCCTCATGGGACACGAGCGAAGGCAAACCCTCAACATGATCACAATTCTGGCTTTGAAAGTGCTCGGAGAACAAAACATCATCCCAAACGCGGCCAATGTCACGTGCTACTATCAGCCTGCTCCCTATATCAGTGACAGAAACTTCAGCAACTACTACATTGCTCACGGACAACCCCCTGTGTTCTACCAGCCGTACCCTTTCCACATACAGCTACAGAGCGGGATGGTGTAGGAACGCTCCGACCTCCAAGCACTCACCACTCCTCTCTTTCCAGTTCTCTCCTTAATAAAGGCCTCATTAAAGCGAGTTTTATCAGCACTTTTGAGTTAAGGACATATTTTCGTGCAAGTTGCCAAAGTTGTTTGGTTGATCAATGTCTAACTCACCATTAAGCAGGTGAGATAAGTGAAGCGTCTGTCATTCGTGAAGTGTTTATACCTTGATGTGTGTTTGGGCTGTATTTTTTTGCAATGAAAAAAGAAGGATATAAATTATTCTAATTTTATAAAAATGAAATGCACTAAGTTCTGGGTTTAAAAAAAAAGAAATATTCTTGAGCAAAATTTGAATGGTGTCAATGAAAACTGAAGCCAATGAAATACCTCTCTGTAGAAATGCCTGATGTTAGAAGGGACAGTGCTCTGGGTATGTCAAAGGCAATCATCCCTTGGTTTTATCCATGCAGTTCCAGCAACATTTATTTGCAGCACCTTTGAAAATACACATTGATGGGTCATCTGTTGGTGGTGTGAGCTCTGCAGATCGTTCCTCAGGTCACTGAGAGACTCGGGGTCACTCTCCCCCCCAGAGTACTGGTTTGTACCAGTGAGTGGGAAATGCCCCTACCAAGAGCAGACTCAGCACTTTGTGTATCCAAAATTTCCACTGATCCCAGTGAAAGATTTGGCTGCTCAAGTCAGGCAGCTTCAGAGCCCAGGATCTGCCTCACAGATAAGGAAAGCTGTAAGATACACAACTGTTCTGATTAAATTGGTCTTGAAAGCCAAGGCAAGAGAATGAGAAAGGAGGTGAAAATTGAGCAGATTGGGCTCACTTTCTGTTGCTAATTTGTTATTGATCAGAGCTGCTTTAATGCGCAGCAGAGTCAGGAAAAAACTCCAGAAGCCCAGGACTGCACTATTTTTAGGTGAATTAAAATAAATCCTTGGCAGTGGCATTTGAAAAACTATTTTATACTGGTAAAGTCCTGTCTGTGTTTAGATACCTGCACACATCCACCAGTAGCAAACGAGGATTTACGATCAGGAAGCAAAACATGAGTTACACATTTGTGTGTGTGTGTGTGTGTGAGTGTTTACCAAAGATAAGTTTTAAACATGTCACATAAGTGCCTCCCTGTGCCAGTTGCTCCATGAAATGTTGGAAATGGTGCCAGAGAGTTCCTGAATTATGGAAAGGGAAACTTGGAAAGGGAAACATGGAAAGGGACAGCGAGCTCAGTGTTGCAAAGTGTTTGTAGCAGTGACAGGCAGAGGGTTTGCTCCAGGATGAGCTGGTTTGGGGAACATGGATCTAAGGTGGTGACACCAAAACCAAACATGGGAAAGGGAATATGGAACAAGAAGGACTAGCATGAAAAGGAGGTTTGGAAGGGCTTTGGGTATGAAATGGGAACAGCCAACTGGAAATGCAAGCTGTAGAGTTTCTTATATCGACTTCACTTGTCGCTGTCATTGTTCCTCCTCATCTCCTCCTGCTCCAAAGCAGTGTCTGCATTGCATCCATTTACAACAGGTTTCAGGCCTTGGGAATTTCTTCTACTTGGGCACAAGAGTTTGATTTATTTTACAGAGAAATGTGGTCCATAAATGTGCTGTTTTAAATCAAACATTTCTAAATTTTCTAAGGTCTATGAAGTCCAATTGCCAGTGAAATGTAGCTTCCCTTTCCCACATTATATTCCTGTACATTTGAATAAAGAATTGTTCAAAGACAGCTTTGCTGACCATCATCACTAAAGCCAACTTTTTCTGTGAAATACAGTGCAAAAAATTATATTTCAGCAACATAAGAAGGGTTTTCTGATGAACCTGATTCATTTTGTGATGTCTTTCATGAATAGAGTACTGTTACTTTTGCCAATTTTTCAGGTATGTCCAATTTGATGTCTGAAAGCACACGTTATTCCACTTCCACGACAATCTTTCCATTGGTTAAACAATATTTAATAAAAACCATCAGTTCTAATTGCTCTGTGATCAGCTGTGGTAACACCATACTTGCATGAAAGCACTCCTAGGGAATTCCCTCTGTCAGGAGCAAAATGGAGTGAGATATGGTGGATTCCTTTTATTTCTGTTTTAATTGAACTGTCTGGATGACAAAGGGAACCTTTAAATTTCATTTGGTGTTTGCCATGTTAAATAGCACTGTGAAATTCTGTAAGAGCCTTACGTGGGTCGTGTCCCTGCTACTGCTTGGGATCTGCAGGGATGAGGAGCTGAGAGCTGGGCTGGGGAATCTGTGGGAATCAGGCATCCAAATGCCTTAAATTTCAGGAGGAATGGGGCTCCTAATCTCTCTAGATTTGTTGGAAAGTCTCAGTCCATCTACACTGGCCTGTGACCTTAATGTAGTGTTGCCACTTGGATTTATTACTCCTCCACTCCTGGTTTCCTTGGTTGCTGGGTGGAAAAATGGGTTGATCTTCCCAAGAACCAGGGAACAGGTCAGGCATGAAGGAGCATTTTCAGCGTGTCTTGCATGGCCAGTGATCCGATACCCAGAAAAATTCCTCACTAAGGTGTTCTCTAACCAACAAGTAGAAACATGTTGGATAAAAGACTAAAATTCTTTTCAAATCAGATATTGTGGAAGTATCAGGAGTGGTGAACTCGCAGTGGATTTGTATAAACCAGCCTGTGCACTTGTACAGAACTTTATTTAAATACATACTGAATTCTGTCACCTCTCTGTTGATCCAGGTTAGGTAAGGAAGGGCTCAAAAAGTCCGTGGAGCTGGTGGGAAGAACCCACCTGGCTGCAATGGGCTTTGTACCCCAGGAAAGAGGAAAGACTTAGGGGAGCACCTACAGGCAAAGGTACAATGACATCAATATGCAAAAATCTCTCAGGTATAAATAAACCCTTTAAATTTATGGGAAAATGTCTTGTATTTCTTACCTAGAGGTAGTTCAGTTCTGAAGGTTGAGGTTGTGATTTTGTATATGTAAGCATATATATGTGATTTATTTCGCCTTACATATATAAAATCTCGTGTATCTACACCTACAGGGGCAATTAACAAAACCTGATGGTTTTAATTATTTCCTTCCAGATGTTCTATTGATACCTGGCAGCAGTAATTGACCTGGAGGTGGTTCTTTTTCAAGGTCATAATGACTCTGTAAAGTAATATTAAAAAGGGGATGATGTATTGACTGCTGCTTGCAAAACACTGATATCAGTGTGTAGGATGAAATATTGGAACCTCTTCTCCAGTTGTTACTGATTTTATCATGTGCAGATCTAAATCTACAAAGATTTGAGAGTTTTCTCAGTGCCAGTCTCCTGAGCTTCATGTTTGCATTATAATTATATCTCGTTGTTACAATCTGTTCAATGATTATAATGCCTGGAAATTGTAATGCTGATTTTGTTTAATCACAAGACTTCTTAGGGTTTACAGCTTAAAGTAATCTAATGTTGTCAGGACCTAAGTGTTACAGTTTCAAGTGCTTTCCTAAAAAAATGTCCTTTGAATTTTGTGTTTTGTTGTAAAAGGTCTATTTGAAGCAAATACTTTATGGTAGTTCCTTTAAAATGTATTTTGTGAGCTTTATACTCCACACGTTACAGAGGTTTTTGCAATGGATAAAAGAAATGCAAATTGTCCTCATTGGGGTGTTGCCTCTCCATGTGTTACCTAGAGCCTGCGGATCTGTGAGGGATTTGGGTGGTGTTAGAGGAGTTACAGTGATAAATTTGGAATAAATTTGGAGTTACAAAGGTGTGAATTCAAGATGAGCTGCAGAAATACCTGGAGAAAGGAGGCAGCGAGCTCAGTTTTGGTTTGATCCTTTTTCTGTTAAATTAATCACATGGAAGGGCGTTCAGGACAAAGCTGTTGGAGATGAAATATTCCTCTTAATGTACCATCTGAAGCTGTGGAAAAAATATTGTAATGCTACAAATGTGTAAGAATCCCACCAATTTGTAGGTCATTAGTCCACGGTGTTGACTGGTGCCTTTGGGTATTTGGGGGGTGATCATTAAAAGAACATTTTATTTAACGTGTGGTTTCCTGTAATCCCTTCATTGCTCCAGCTGGAGCAGGCAGGTTTCTCCAGGAAGCCAAACTGGAATGGGGTAACTGCAAGAGAGATGAAAATTTGGCTCCAGTTCCTGAGGTGGATAAACCACAGGCTCAAGTTCATCCTGGCAGACCCATGGGATAGGTTTCCAGAGCAGCCAGGTTACTGTGGATCTCCCATCCCTTGGGATGGCTCTGTGCTCGTTGTCACCAGGCTTGTGCCAAATACTCACATTTGAAGTGCCTACATCTCTATATTTATATAACAAAAACCTGACTGGCTGCTGGGTCAATAAAATTAATACTTCAATGACAAAGGATTGGGCTGTACATATGCATAGAGATACATTTTACCTGTGCTGAATGCACATCCCCATAAATCTAGTCCCATATTTACCCAGAATTTCTGGTGATGTTGGGCCAAGGTTGGAGAAACTCCCACAAACTTGTGGGTTTTAGCTGGGCAACATAACCACACTTTATGACAGTTACATTTCTGGTTGTTTACTTGGATTTGTTGGGTTTGGGATTTTTTAGGGTTTTTACAGTTTCATGGGCTGGGCTTTGCGCTACTGCTCATTAATTCAGAGTTTTTAAAGAGGACAAGACAATATTGTTCTTTCTCTGGGGGTTGTCATAGCTGTTAAATCCCATGGACTCTCAGAGGAGGAGCAGGAACATTCCAGAGGTTTTGACCCCGTGTGAGAGCTTGGAAATTCCCAGTTAACTCGAAGTGGTCCTCAGTGTTTTCCCCAGCTCCCCTCAGCTCTTCCTTGGGCACCAGAGCTGTCGCAGGCTCTGGGTGTGGGAGGGCAGCTAGACCCTGGCACTCCAGGGAAACCTTTTTTCCTCATACTTTTTTTTATCATAGGTTGCTAAAACCAGGTTTTTTTTCACCTGTTTTTCACTATGCAATGGGTAAATTTTTGTAAAAGCCCTCCCATTATTTTAACCAGCAAACACCATTTATTAATAATTTAATTTCCGGACTGTTTTTTTTTAATGCAGTTGGATTTTTAAGAGTTTGCCTCAATAAAATGGGAAGTGGGGAAGTGAGAAGGCAGCACATATAGGGGAGTTTCCCTTCCTTAAATATTCACCAGATGGTTTCCTGAGGAATTCAAAATCTGAGGAAATACATGAAGCTGAGTGAGAGCTGTTTTGTGTTCTAGTCCCTGCCACCCCCATTTTTTCTGCTCCATCAATCCCCATCATTAAATACTATTTCATAAGCAAGCGATTTTCTTCTTCCCAGCTGCTTCCATATTCAGCTCCATTTCATCCTGTGCCATTGCAGAACCTGCGCCTCGGAAATCACAATTAGTTACCATGGAAAGCAATTCAAGACCGTAATAAATACACTCAAAGGCTGCTCACTCTGCCTAGGATTCCAAAATAAAGGTAAAAATAAGTCCTCTGGAGAACTGGATGCAGATCATGGATGTTTCTGGGCAGCATGAGCTTCTACATCTCCAGGTTAATGCCATTTTTATTTCATTTTCCTCATGTCTGGAGGCATGGGAACAGCAAACCCCTCCACAATGCAGCCCCACTCCCTCCCAAGCCCACCCTCCAACAGGAACCCCTTATCCTCTATCTCATTCTCCTATAAATATTCCCATCCTGTTGTTGATGGGAGTTTATTCACACTCCTTCTGGTTTGCTGCTGGGTTAGACAGGGACAGGATGCTGCCCATATGTCCCTGGATTTCTGCACACACGGAACCGGCGGCGTTTCCACGTCCCAGGAGCTACCCAGGGCCAGCTTTGCCCTCCTGTTCTCCCCACAGAGCAGCAGGTGGGTGACAATTCCCAGCTCGAGATGATGTGACCCTGCAGCGCTCTCACCATTCATGTCAGCAATTTGTTCCTCCAGCATTTTCTCAGCTCCTGACATTTTCCAGACAATAGGCTGGAATTCCAGCTCGTGGTTCTGTCTGAAGGATCCACATGGGTGTCGGAATAGATCCCTTTTTATTGTATTGCCTGCTTGTCCCCAGCAGCTCCCAGGGAATGGCATTGCTTCACCACCAACCTTGAATGGCTGATTTACCTCCAGGTCAGGAGAAAGACCTGTGACCTTCCCATATTAAAGCACTCATTACAGCTCCTTAAAACTGATTCAACTCCTTCCCAAGCACTCATTTGTGGAACATTAGAACCATTTAGGTTGGGAAAGACCTTTAAATGCTGTATTCGGTGCATGAATTTCTTGACTCTTATTGCAGGAAAACAAAGTGTCACAGGTGTTCCCACCCAAGTGTGAGCCAGGCATGTGTGTTGTGCTCCTTTCACTGAGACACAGCCCTGAGTACATTTAGGTGCTTTCCTGTACTGAAATGGGATTTTTCCTCAGATCATAACAAGACAACACATTCTAGGACAAAAACTAAGGAAGGACCCTGGGAGAGCATGGTTTAGGTAAAACCAATCTGCACTTCTGTGAATGTACAAAACAAGGGGTGCTCAACATTCATGGGAAGCCAAGGAAGAAGGATCCCAGTCTGGAGCTGCTCCCTTGGTCCGGGTGAGGCTTGGTGGTCTCGGCTTTGCCAGTTTGGGGGGCAGGATGGAACCTTTGGCCATGTCCATGTCCTGCCTGGTGGCCATGAAGGACCCTCTGTCCCGCTCGGCTGGGGACAGCAGCTCTATGGAAACACCTCTGGACATCATTATTAATGGCACTGCAGTCACCCTGGAAACAAAGTAGCTGCTCCCAGACATGACTTTTAACTCAGCTAATTATATCATTAGTGTCAGGGCCTCTTTACCACGGCCGTATCCTTTCCCTGGGCCAGTGCTGCCGACGTTTCCATGGGAATGACCAGGCTGCACACCTCAGAGGGGACGAGCCTGAGATGTGACAGGACCAGGGTGAGGTGCCAAAGCTTTCTGTCACTCCTCACAGGCCAGGTTTGGTGGCTAATCCCAGTCCTGCTTTGGCTAAAAAAGACTATTTGGAGAGCAAGAAACTGCTGATGAATTCAGTCTGATTTTGTGAGCGCTCTGCCCTGAAACATTTCTGGTGCCATCCCTATGTGTGGGACTCCAGCAGCGCTCCCACCTCAGAATCCACTGAAGCGAAAGAATTCATTCAATTAAAGATAATTACAAAAAAAGAGTGAAGTGAAAGCTTTCCTCTCTCTTTCCCAGGGCTTCCTGCTCAGCCTCAGCAGAGTTGATCAGCACTTTAAGGTTTCAGAATGACTCAGAAGAGGTTTTGGTGGGTGTCCAAACCATTCATTGCCTGGCACAAGCCACTGGTTCCATGGGGAATGTGGTCCAAGAGCCACGTCCAGCCAGGATCTGCTGCAACAAGAGTCTGCCAGGCTCCTGAGATCCACAGACAAGCCGGAAAACGCTGCTGTCTTCCTCCTGAGTTCTTCACTCCTGGGGCCAAATCACTGCTGAGGGGTTTTGTGAAGTTTAACAGCTTTAGAGCCACACACTCACAAAGAGTATTGGCTTTAGTTTCTGATAGAGCAGTAAACAGCTAATAAATGATGCTTGGAAGAAAAAACCACTAAATTATTAAATCCCTGTCCCGAAGGCTGCATGTGTTGGCTCTACAGCCTTACAGAGCTGTTTCCCCTCAGGAACAGCCCTGATGGATGGGCTGGAAGGTGTGAGGCTGATCATCAGCATCCAGCTGTTCCACAGAGGTGCTGTCACCACCACTGGCTGGGGCTGGCGGCATTTTGGGGGTGATCAGTGTGTTTTCAGAGGCTGATCCCTCCCTAGAGCTGCAGGTGGTGGTTTCTGAATGAGGAGAAATGAGAGGAGGGATGGATGGGTATGTTAAAGCTGAAAATAGTGCTTGCAGCTTTAGAGAAATCAGTTAAAAAATGAGAAGCACATGAGTCTGGTTCCCCTCACCTTGGAGAGATGGATGGCTTCGTTAGCAGGTGATGACCAACAGATCCAGCACTGCTGGAGGCACAGCTTTAACCAGGGAATATGGAAACCACAGGGAGATGGATGTTGTGGAGATGTTCCCAAAGCCCTGAGAACAAACCCAAGTGCCTGGTGGATATATTTCAGCAAAGACAAGTCCTGCAGTTGGGGACTGTTTTGCTGGGGTTCTGCTCCACAATTCAAATGCAATGGGAGTATTTTCCCCTTTTGGTGATGCTTCTGTTTATCCCCTGTGCCCATCGCTCCACATGGAACATCTCTGGACCCAGCTATGCACCCACCTCTGACATCCCTTTACAGCCACTGGAGTTCTTGAGGTTCCTCTGCCTGCTCTGTGCTTCAGCTGTTTCTTGCTCTAAAGCAGAAAAAAACTGGTAAAATGACATGTCTTTGTAGAGGAAACAATGTCAAAATGAAACTACTCCAGACTGGAAATAAAAGGAAGCGGGTGGCTCTTGAGTGGAAATTCTTTATTGCAAGGTTTGGGCTGAAGGGCCTGAATTCCTGCACCCATCCTTTTCCACTCCAGTTCTGGGAAAGGCAGTGGGAGCAGGGGTTGGGCATTGTCACCCTGGTCAGCAGAGTGGGTTTGGGCTCCTCTCCCAGATTCCTGCTGGGAAGACCTCATGGAAGGCAGGGCTGAAGGGCTGCAGCACACCAGCAGAGCCTGTTCATTCGCCATGGACAGAGGGGAATGGGGAGGAATGACATCCCACTGCCAGAGGGCAGGGTCAGATGGGATACTGGGAAGAAATTCCTTCCTGAGAGGGTGGGGAGGCCCTGGAATGGATTTCCCAGAGAAACTGTGGCTGCCTCATCCCTGGATGTGTCCAAGGCCAGGTTGGATGGGGCTTGGAGCAACCTGGGACAGTGGAAGGTGTCCCTGTCCATGGAAGGGAGTGGGATGGGCTGGGCTTTAAGGTCCTTTCCAACCCAAACCATTCTGGGACTCCATGTGCTGCTCAGTGCTGTGCCTGGACTGACTCTGGCACAGATTCTGCTGCAAATCCAAGGACACTCTGCAGCAGAATTCCTGCTCCCACTGAAATCCCTTGGCAGCCTCTGCCTCAGGTGCCAATTAGTTCAAACCTGACTCCAGCTGAAGAGCACCTGCTCATAAATATCCACAAATCCTCCCACATCCTGTTTGCATCATCCTCCCTGTGTTTTGGTGGGAGAGAACATGAGTAAATGACTGACTCACAAGGTCTTATTTCCCGAATTTCATGCAGTTTTCGAGTTCTCCTTGTATTTTGCATTAAGATGCTTTTATAACCTTCATTACACAGAGCGCAGACCCAAATAGCTCTTGAATTCATAAATATGGAGCAATCAATGTATTTTATTTTGCAATTATTGGGACAAACAAATAGAATATTTTGGGGCTGCTCAGATGTGCTCTGTAAGTGATGCCTCCCATTGTCCTTTAATTGTAAGGATTTGGTAAATGAGCTTTAAATGGTCTATTAGTATTCGTTAGGCAGAAGCTCCCATACATTTTCTGCAAAATTAATGAAATAGAACTATTTCTTCTGTTGATGACATGGCTGAGCTGCAGCCCAGTTCAGTGCAGGTTTATTACAGGTATCTTTTACTGGTTCTGCCCAAATCCTGCTCAGGAAGGTCACAGAGTGGCTTTTTTCAGCTCATGGCTCTCTAGTGAGCACAGGGGTGAGCACTCACCAATTTTCTGAGGATTTTCAGGGTAGAGTCCATTGTCAGCTGGGAAATGATGTTTGAAATCCAGCTGGATCTTGGAATGCTAAACCAGCATTACACCTTTGGGGTGTCCCAGTGCTCCCTGTGGTCAACCCCAAAAGTGCAGAAGGTGCTGCCAGTGCTGGGGTGGGGGAAGAGGAGGTGACCCCTGCCCAGGGGCGTGTGGGGGCACAGGGCAGGCAGCTCTTCTCTCAATTTTTTAAAATTATTTTACATCAAATGCATTTAAAACCATTTGCAACTGTTATATATATATATATTTTTTTTTTTTTTGGCTGGGTTTTGAAACATAAACCAAACTTTTTATTTTCTTTTTAAAATAAAACCAACTATAACCAAAACCCCAAAGAACACAAGTCCAGAAGGATTGATAAAACCACAGGTAAAGAGCTGAGAACTTTTTCCTATCAAATGAAGGGAAATTTCACCTGAGGAGGGTTTCAAGGGTCTCCACATGGTGGAAGATTCTTGAGGAGGTGAGGAAGATGAGCTAAGGCTGAAACAGGTTGTGTGAAGGGGTGAAAATTCCACCAGCACACCCCTGATGGATTCATGGACTCATGAAAGAGGAGGTTCTGTGGGAACATCCACACCAGGGGCTTTGTCAGGAGCAGGAGGCAGCACATGGGAACAAACCTTCCTGCGTCATCCCTGGAAAACAATACCCACTGCCTGTCAGGGCGTGAGGATTTAACATAATAAATCTATTTATAATGGAGAGTATCAAAGAAAAGCAACCCCAAACATGAATGGTGAGCTCTGCTGAGAGGAGATTTGTTATGGGTTTGTTGTGGAGATGCCAACCTGGATCCTGGCAGGTGATTGATAACCCGGAATTGGAAAGATCCTGCAGCCAGTTCCAGGAGCTGAATGAAAAACGAGCGAGGGCAGAGCGAGGGGGAGGCTGCAGGACGTGACAGGTTCCTTCAGACAGAGGTGAAAAATTACTGAGGGGAAGCATAGTTAAAAAACCAACTCAAAACCAATCAGGAAAGCTATTAAAAAATCAATTAAAATATAATGAAGGCTAAGACATTCTGAATTTTCCTCTTCCCGAAAGTCTGATTAAATCAGGGGAGGGGAGGAGCTTGGGCCCTCACCCTGAAGGGAAGCACCTGTTGGAGTAGTGATCCATCAGACTGGGAGAAAAGTTCATCATCAGGGGATTACTTATGGCAGGAGAGAATGCCACCCCCAAGTCACAGCAAACTGTGGGATTTGGCTCCACATCCCAGGGAAGTGGCAGAAGCCTCATTCGTTATCCAGAGGATGTGTTTAATAAAGAAGGGAACAGGTCAAGCAGCTGATGGCTCTATATAAATATTTAAATGGCACCAGAGCAGCCCAGCCTGTGTGTTGCCCAGGGTTTCAGGCTAAATAAATGAAGCTGGCCTTTCCCACCTTGGTAAATATTTGGGATGCTCAGCCGCCGAGGACAGAGTTTGGGAGCAAACCCACATCAGGCACTGAATTTAAGAGCAAATAGCTCCATGCTCCCACTCTGAGGGGAGAAATGATTGCTGCTTTCTGGTTAAGTCAGAATAATGAAGAATTTAGTAAATTTGTTGCTTAAAGGCATCTAGAATTACAGATAAATGATGTAAACAGAAATCTTATTGATCTTTTGATCCATCTCGGGGTCAGGCGAGGACGGGTAGCTCCACGTTTATGGCACACGATGTTAGTGCATGGAAAGACAAACTCCAGCCTGCTTTCCCTGACCAGGAGGAACTCTGCTGGGTTTAATGGACTTTGAAGCATCCTGAGAATGCCATTTAGGACCTGGGATGTGGTGTGTAGGTGAGGCATGAATGAGTCAGGGGTTTTTCCTCGGTTGGAAGAGGCACAAGCACCCCCTCCTGCTTTTCAAGGGCAGAGCAACACGTTGATCCCATCCCTGCCCAAATCGGGGATTTTGCGCGTCTCCATTCAAGGCAAAATCACTCCAATCACCGTGTGAGTGTTTTCCTCCCCCCCAGCCCACGCAGAGCAGGGCAGAGGCTCAGCAGCACCAGCCAGAAATAGAAACACTCCTCAGCAGAGCTTGAACTCCCTGCACTTCCCCAGCCTTCGCCTCACGCAGGGGAAGGGCCACGGAATTATTGCATAACTGGGCTGCTTTGGGAGCTGCTGGGCTGGAGGATCCCTGGAGAGGTGGGAAGGGACAAATCCCAGCTGGAAATTTCCAGCTGAGCTGTCTGGGATTCGGGCTGGGGGCAGGTGTGAGCAGAGTGTGATCTGAGCCAGGGGTGATGTGCCACAAGCTGGAAATGCCCAAGTGGTTTCCCTGTAAAGCAATTTAAACTTTATAATTTTATGCACAACAAAAAATGAAAGGTGTGTCACGGAATCACAGAATGGTTGGAGTGGGAAGGGATGTTAAAGATCACCCCATTCCACCGCCCCTGATCCTAGGGACACCTTCCACTATCCCAGGCTGCTCCAAGCCCCATCCAACCCATCCTTGGACACTTCCAGGGATCCAGGGACAGCCACAGCTTCTCTGGGCACCCTGTGCCAGGGCCTCCCCACCCTCACAGGGAACAATTCCTTCCTCCATAAATGCTCCATTCCCCAAAACAGAGCCCAGTACAACCTCCTGTAGCAGCACAGGGACAGGAGAAATGCCTGGGAATGGGATACTCCTGGCTAGAGTCAGGCAACACAAACATATATTGAGGGAGTAAAACTGTGTGATCAAGAAAATAATATTCCCCACCAGCTTTATTGGGATCAGAATTTACCCACACGATTAGGCAGGAAGGTTTGGCAAGGAAAGACCTCTTCTGTCCACTCCATGGCTCCATCCCCTCTCCCTGGGGGCTCACCTTGTTGAGATAAAAATGGGGAATTATCTTACATTGATGTAAATCCTGCTGCTTGTTTTGCATCAGAGGAGCTTTGCTAGCTCCCCTCAATTATCCATTTTAAGCCTCAACAAGAATTACTTTTAGGGGTGGAAAGGAAGGCCCTGTACCACATTAATGATTAAACCTGATCCTGGCTGCTGTGGGCATTGGTATCTCACCATGGTCCTTCAAACAGGGAAATGAAATGGTGCCAGACCTGGAAGAAAATCCTGAGAGCATCCACAGGTCTGGTTCCTCCTGCCCAGGCTGCCACAGTCTGATTTGGGATTGAAGAAAACTATGAATCTACACTGGGTGATAAAAAAGATGAGATTTCTCCTAAAATGAGCCTTCCCAGCTCTATGAGGTGTGGAAAAATTCACTCTGAAGAGGAGAAAACTAAACTATCATCATTGTGAACGCTGCTCAGAGATGTCTGCAAGAGCTCTGCTGAAATGTCACAGATAAACGAGCACAGTAATATAATATTGATAAATGAACCCAATAATGGGATGTTGCTGTGCACATCGTGGGAGCAGAGACAAAGCATTTAAATGAGCAATCACTCCTGGATGGAAAACACTGCACAAGGTAAGTTTGTAGTGCCTCGGGACTCTGTGTCATCCCAGGTCACATTTCCAGGTGGGCTGGGACACATAAATGACTCCTCCTTGACTCAGCATATGGTTCTGGAAACTCTGTTTTGGCATTTAAGTGGGACGTGGGAAGCAAAATACACAGGGAAGGATCCCGAATGGCACCCAGGAGGCCTCTCCCACTCCTCCTCCCCTGGCCTCACACTGAGTTCATCCAAGGTTTCCCTCCCAGCTAAGCCCAACTCTGCCACCTGAGCTATGAACATCAGGGATTTTTTTTTCCCAGTCTCCCCTTTCCCACTGCTGCAAGTTCTGAGGAACATCAGATCCTACAAACTTTTTATAATTGGGTTAATATACACCTGTTATAAAGGGAAAATCCTGTACTTGCCATATAAAGTTATTTGTGCTGAGGGGGAAATACAAGGAATGCAGTGAACTTTCACTACAGGATAGTAAGGGAGAGCACAGGAATTGTGTACATTGAGGGAATTTGCATTCTTTTACCCCGGAATAGCTCAGGCCTTCCACAGTGTCCAAGCAGGAAAATGAAGAGACAACTCCACATCCGCAACTGAGTGTCTGCAACAGCCAAATTCTGGCTGGTTTAGCCAGAAATAGTTAATTTTCCAGTTATGGGACCCACTGGTGGCAGCCTGGATGTGGCACTGGAAATAGGAGCTGGCAGGGGGCATGTGCTGACCCCAGATCACCTCTGCCAGACAAGAAAAATTTGAGGTTTATTTCATCACTCGAGGGGTATTTGCTGTTTCTCCCATCTTTTGATTCCTCCTAAAACCAGTTTCCTTGCTCAGGTTTTGGGGGCTGTGACTGCTCAGAGGATTTAGAGTGCTATGGAGAAGGATCATTTCTGCTCAGTCAGAGCTGGAATTGGAATTCTAGCCACGCCTGGAATGCAGAGGGGTTTTTGTCACCCCCGGTGGGATGGGGTTCCAGGGGCTTTCCTTCTGCAGCCTCATCCCCCTGCCAGGTAACCAGGGACAAGCCTTAAGCATTCCCAGCTCTTTTGAAGTATCACAGCTTTTTGCAGATTGCTTGGTTTGTTTTTCAGGGAGACAGAAACACTGGAGCTAGATTTGCTCAAATAAAAGAATGTCAGTGAAAAAGAGAAAAGGATATTTACCTGCAGAGCCAGACAGGAGACAACACTGCACCCAGGAGACAAACAAGAAGACTTTAACAAAATAATTATGATTTGCATAAAATTGAAGGCAAAGGACAACCAGAGACCCTTATAAGAGCTCCCCTTTCCAGGGTTGGGAGAAAGGGCAGGACTAACCCAGCCTCTCTTTTTATTTACTCAGAACACCTGGTAGCAATTTCTTGCAGGACATAATTAGCTTTTAATGAGCAGGTAGGTCATTTGTCACCTGAACCTGTTGAGCAACACCCTGGGTGCTCCAGCTCTAGGCATCCTGTCCGTGCTTGGTGAGGGACCTTTGCTCACAGGAGCTGAGGTTATGTTTGAGGTAGTGCCTACTACTAAAAAAAAAAATGTTTATTTCTGGTATTATTTACTGTGGTATTGATAAGGTTTTTTTATCTGCTCTAATGAGCTGTGTCCTAGGGGCTGCTGTGGTGGAGAGTCTCTGGAGATAATGAGTGGAGAAAGGGACAAGGCTGCTCTGGGAGGGCTGCTCAGGAGCAGGGAGAGGGAATGTTTGGAGAGATGTGCAGCAGCACTGGCCCTGCTTGGATGTTCTGTCACCTTACTCCAGCTGTGCCCACATAGTTTGAGCTGTGCTCTGGGGCTTGGACTAGTAATTAAATGGATTTCTGCCCCAGATCAGTGTCAGCAGAGCAGGGGATGCTCAGGTGGGTTTGTCAGAGGTTCCCAAGTGTGTCATGGGTGTGCAGGAGGCTCTTTACCTGCCCCTGCCCTGCCCTGCTGCTCTGGGGGGTTGGATGGACAATCACCGTGTGGAGAGGAGCTCTGGGGAAGGATGGGGCTGTTTTAAAGAGAGCCATTAGTTAATCAAGGTGGAATTCTGCTGAGGAGAGGGGACCTGGGCACCAATGGCTGTGCTTTCCCAGGTGCCTGCTTGGAAAATGTCCTCAGAATGTGGCTTAAAAATCCTGGTTTTAATGTACCTGCTCATCCATCTGATTCACCCAAACACTTGGGAGCTTTTTTCTTGACTTTCTGTGGGAGAAAAAGCTGAGTAAATATTTTATAGGATGGTTGGGAGGGGCAAACTTGATTAGGGTGAATCATATAGGGGATTATTGCCTTCCTCTGGGGTGGCTCTGTAACAATCTGCTCCTTCCCTGCTCTCCCTGGCCCAGGCTCTTTCACAGGTGCAGAGTCTGCAGGAGAAAAGCAGACACTAAACTTAGGGGAATGCCATGGAGAACTCTCTTTGTTGATAGCTCGGGGCAGCAAAATGCTTCCTGACGTGTATTGATTCAGCAGAAAGTCTATGATATATAATAATGCCACTTGGTCATTTTATATCCAATTATTTCTGCTCCACATCCTTGGGATTTCCCAGCTGAGCCTTATGAAGTGGGCAGAGAGCAGCCTGCACTTTTTAGCTTGCTTAAAAAGTATAGATACTGCAGATCCTGGAGGAGCAGCTGAAATTCTTCAGCCTGGGCTGGGCAAGAGGCCTCCTCTCATGGCCAAAATGCCCTTTGCTCACACCTAGGTTTCCCCTAAAAGGGTTTTCTCCCCTGATTTTCTTGGTCTTTGCTGCTTTCTTCTTGCAGGAAGCTAAGCTGTGATGTTCCCTAAATCCCTCTGTGTAGTGGTGGCTGCAGCCCTGTGTGAGGGCTCAACCCCTCACTGAGGGCAGGAGGAGTCTGATTTTCTGTACAGATCATTGCTCACCTGAAACTCAGCTGCTCTCACCTGGAATAGCTGCAGTGACTCCAAACACTGCCTGAGCTCATTACACAAATAACCCACATAATGAGCTTTAGAAATTAATTGTTATTGATGCTCAAAACTGCTGTGGAAAGACCCTGTGCCTGTGACCATTGTTCTAATTAAAATTTTCTGCTCTGAAAATCTGAAACTTGAATTAAATTTTTAAAAAATAGCAGTGGAGAAGATTCCTGTGTGCCACTCACAGCACCCAATGAGTTGTTCCTCATGCAGCTGGGCAGATGTGATCTGAAAATAATTTTTGGCTGAAGGAGGGCAGGATTAGATCAGATATTAGGAGGAAATTCCTCCCTGTGAGGTTGGGGAGGGTCCACAGGGTGCCCAGAGGAGCTGTGGCTGCCCCTGGATCCCTGGAAGAGTCCACGGCCAGGTTGGACAGGGCTTGGAGCAGCCTGGGACAGTGGGAGGTGTCCCTGGGATCGTGGAGGGTGGAACAGATGATCTCTAAGGTCCATTCCAACCCAAACCATCCTGGGATTCTATGGAATCACTGGAGAAGGTGTGAGGTATGAACATCTGGAGCCACCAGGGGAAGCAGTGTGGCCCATCTGATGTTTGATTTGTACCACCTTCCGAGGAAAAACCATTTCAAACACCAAGAGCCAAAGACCCAGAACACCGATCCTTGCAGATAACACATCACCCACGCTTCCACCTCTCCCTCTCATCCCACCTTTGGCCGTTCCCCACACAGAGACAGAAGCCCTGCCAGGCGGATGAGGTGCATTTCTCGGGAGCTGATCCCTTTCTTTTCCCTCCGATATCACAATGGTTATTTTGCATTGCTCGCTGGCCCCTGGCCGCCTCGGGCCCCTCATCGGCACGCAGAGCACAGGCTCTTTAGGAGCTGTTAACATTCATTAGCGCTCCGGGTCCCCCCGCAGAGCCAACCTTCCCTCCTCATTGGCATTCTCTCCGTGGCACCGCTGGCACCGGGAGCCGCCGAATTCCGACGGTGGCTTCGCTGGGTGACATCAGAGCCTGCGTCACCTCGGCCCTCCACAGCTGTCCCCGGAGTCACTGGGGGCCTGGTGGTAATTATTTAGATTCCTCTTGAGCTCCAGAGGTTTCCGAAGGGTTTCTCGCTCGCTGTCCTGTGTGATCCCGTTGTCATGGTGACTGGGGGGATGCTGGGCACCAGCCTGGCTCCCCTTCTCGGAGGATGGGCTGCCTCGGGATGGAGCTGGTGCTTGCCAGTGGAATTTTGTCACACCTGAGGAGAAATGTTTTTAAAAAGCCAGGGAAATCTGCTCTAAAAAAGACCTGGGATTTTTTTGCTTAAGCCTGGTGACCAGGGATTCAGGATTTTCATTATTTTCATAGAACCACAGAATGGTTTGGGTTGGAAAAGACCTCAAAATCATCCAGTTCCAAGCCATGGGCAGAGTCATCTTTCACTTTTTAGATAATATACAATGATTAGAAGCCTAATCCTGGGACCAGACTAAACTTCCCATGGATGGAGCCACTGTGGAGCAAACACTCATCACTCTTGTGACTACACATTGCCCCAGCAGGACTGAGGCTCCATAACTCAGTGCTCCATCCCCTGAGGGTGCATGGAAAGGTCCAGAGGCAGGGATCACCCTCCCCCCACCCAGCTCTGCCATGTAGATCCATCTCCATTTCAGCAGGAAAGCACAATTTACCTTCCAAACAACTGCAGAACTTTCTGCTGCAATGTCAAGTCTCTCCCAGAGCCGTGTGGTGCATGGAGAAGTGTCTTTGCAGTTTTGAGCAGGTCACCCTTTGTGACCTGGTTTTTGCCAGAGCAGCTCAGCTGACGTGTTCTGCTGGACACCGTGTCCGACACAACCTGTTTGTGGAGTCACTGCATTCATTAAATACAAAGAAACTGAAGGAACATAAATTTTGCACCATCTATTTACATCTCCCAGACCAATTGTTTATTTTGGTGGACTTCCAACGCCCTGGGCAGACAGGTCATTGGAGCCACTAATAACATTTCTTTCTCCTCTGCTCAGCCTGTAATTATTATCTTTCTTTCCCTTTTATCTCTTCTTCTCTGTAGTAATAAAGTTCTGATTCTTCAGTGGTACGTCAGGATGTCTGACCTACAAGAGAGATGCCCACGGGGATGCACTGCCACCAAAGCAGGAGGCGACTCCAGCTGAATTTTAATGGGCTGTTGTCAATCTGACAATAAATCAGCTTTTTCTTGCTGGTCAGATGAAAACTTCCAGGCACAAGGAAGGTGGTGACAGAGGAAAGCAGGGCAGTCCTCTTGTGGGCATTGTGTGCTCGTGGGCTGGATGAAGTGAGAGGAGATGGACCTTGCTTGCAGAATTGCCCTGGACCACCCTTGCTGCAGGGTCCACATGGCCAAGGGTAGGGTGGGGTGATTATGGAAAATATCTTTACGTTGTCATGTTTCACTTCATGAACTGTGGAGTGAGGAACACCTGGAGAACCTTCCCTGTTGGCAGGTTTTATCTCACTTAGCTGGGTCACCCTGGCACCAGATGACCACCACCTCTGAGCCCCTTTCCCTCTCCTCCAAGATCCATCTCTTGGATCTCTGTGTTGGTGCAGGAGCACCCTTGGCAGAGGCATCCCTCCAGCTCCACTCCTGGTGTTCTCCTGGTCACTTCTGTGCTCTTTGGAACTTGCCTCATTTCTGGGCTGCTTTTGATTACCTCGAGCTTTCTAGGGAAAGGTAAAAGCTCCTGCTGAGGTGATTTCAGCCCAGAAATACCCTAGGAAGAGGTCACCTTCCGTTTTTGGGTCCTGGATTACCACGGGCTGCCAATTTTAGCAGTGCCAGAGCCGAGGGTCTGTGCTTTATCACCTTTCAACCCCTGATGCTCCATAAACACCCAGGGCTTGACCTTAGAACATCCCAATCAATATCTCCTTGGATCTGTATTGCACAGAAAATAGATAAAATATCCCAAAACCCTGAAAGATGTCGATCTTAGAGAAATTAGTGAAGGCCAAGTAGCTCCTTTGTGTTTTTCTGCTACCAGACAGATGTTAATCCTTAATGAATTATGTTTCCCTGAATACAGGAGCACCATTTATCCCTTGTGACCTTTGCTGAGTTGAGTTATTAAGTGTTATAAATAACTACTCTTAATATGCAGGCAGTGTCTGAGTGCTTTTTCTACTGATTCAGGAACAATCACAAGCTAATTCCCCACAAATAATTCCTAAGATATTTGAATAAAAAGAAGACTGCTTTTGCATATCTGCCCGGAAGGAACTCATCTCCCTGAAAAATATTCTGGTTTGCAAACTGCATTAGTCAGTGGCGTTAGCACAGTCACTCTCACTAGAAATTATGCTAATCTGTGTGGGAGATTTCATTTTCCTTCAATAAGAATGGAAGATCAGTAAGACACAGAACAGCCCAAAAAACTGCAGGGAGAGGCACTGCCCTGAGAAATGGATTGCAGGATCTACTCAAATAAATCATAGTTTGTTAGGGGAAAATATTAGGCAGGTTTAAATCAGATATAGCTCTGGACAAGTATTCAATAAACAAATAGAATTCAGGATTTAATTAGAATATGCAGGTGTTGTATTACACGTGGGGGATTTGCTGGGCTTGGCTACTGAAAAATAACCACTTGGAAATATCCAAGAGAGAATCATAGAATCCCAGGATGGTTTGGGTTGGAAGGGATCTTGAAGCCCATCCCATTCCACCTCCTGCCATGGGCAGGGACACCTTCCACTATCCCAGGTTGCTCCAAGCCCCATCCAACCAAAATAGCTGGAATAAAACTTAAAATCTCATGGACAATTTGACTGATTCATCCCACGTATCCCCAAAACCTTCAGGGTGGAAAATAAAGCAAAAATCCTGGCATTCTGTGATTTCTGGACTATTTAATTTTGGATTCGGTGAGGAGGACACAGAGAAGCTCAGCTTGACTCTGTCACAAGGCACCTGAGGTGACCTGCAGAGCTCAAATTGAGTTTGTTCCTTACCAGGTGAGACAAACCCAGTGCCAGCACCAAGCCCTGAATATTTCAGCAGTGGGGATGTGATGCCTTGGCCAAAACCCTGAGTCCTTAATTGCCAGCTTTGAACGTTGCCTCTGTTTGAATAAAACCATCAAGCTGTGCTTTAAAGCAGCTTTTTAGTCAAAGGAAGATACAAATATTCTCGTGTCTGCGAAGGATCCCATTAACTGAAAAAATCATGAGAAAACCTCTCCTGAATGAAGCCTGGGCTGGGTTGTGAATCTTTAATGT
Organism: Vireo altiloquus; assembly: GCA_013396875.1. Classification (NCBI taxonomy): domain Eukaryota; kingdom Metazoa; phylum Chordata; class Aves; order Passeriformes; family Vireonidae; genus Vireo; species Vireo altiloquus. The sequence goes on from VZRF01002083.1 coordinate 102,527, forward strand.
GCATTTCTGCCGCTCCTTTCAACACTCAGCAAATCCACATTCTCTTTGACAGTGTAGACATTTTCATGCAGTATTTATAGCAGCCAAGCAAAATAACCCGATTTCCTTTTTAACAGAGGTTTTTGGGAGGCAGCTCCCAAATCCCAGTCTTCCTTATTTACACTATAAACAGCAAAGAGATCAAATAATAAAATGGAACTGCAATTACACTGGTTTTTCCAGTGGAGAATACCTTCTTTTGTAAGAAGATCTGGGTGAATTCTGGCTGTTCTGTACAGCTCAATTATTTATGAGTCAGGAGGAGAAGGGAGAACCTGGAAGAGCTGAGGGAGGAGGAAAGAGCAAACCCAAACATGCTTCTGTGTCACCAAAACACAGCCCATCCCCTGAGCACATCCCCAGCGTGGGGAGAACGGTTTGTTCTCCAGGGAATATGGCTTAGATCCATCAATTGATAAAATTCACTGCACAGAACAACTGAGGGTTTCTACACAGAACAGCAGGGGAGACAAAGATTCTCCATCCTACAGATGAGTTCCTTTCACTTGGTGGAAAAAGTCCTGGTGGCTGGAGACCCTTGGAGGGCAGCTCCTCAACTTTCCTTCTCCGTGGTGGCCGAGTCCTGGTGTTGTCCCTCCTAACACCACAAATATCCCAGGCTTTGGACAGATTTCCTCTGTTTCCTGCAGGCTTGTGACTCACAGGGCCATGATCTGCTGCCATGTAAGTGGCTGGGTTTAACCAGTGGCAGAAAGATGAGATTGCACAAATGTGAATCCTCTGCTCCAGCTTCTGCATTTTATAACTCACTTGGTATTTCCCAGTTTAAATTACTCCAATAAATGTGGCTTGCTGGTCAATTTAGCAAGATGAGTGTTTCTGGTGAGGTCAGTGCAAGACAAATAAACAGGTTTCAGCAAAATGACTCGTAACATTTCATAGAAATTATTAAAAAATCATAAACGAGTGTTGCTTCCCATTAATTGCCCATTTACAGCCATATTCCCGTTGCTTCCTTCAGGAGCTTCACCAGTCAGACCACTAAAAAGTATACAAGGAGCTTAAAGAAGACGTTTGTTATGATTGATTGAATGCAGATGTCTATAAAAAATGGAAAATGGGAAAAGGAGAGCAATATCTCTGAGTTTTTCTGGCTTTTATGGGCAGCAGAAGACCCGGCTGCCGTTGTTCCTCTGCCTGAAGGCAAAGATTTCCATTACCAGTGAATCAGTCACATGGGCAGGCAAAGAGATAAAAATTGGTCCTTTGTACAATGTTCAGCCGAGGTAATTAATTGGGGATTGATTCAGGAGAAATCCAACTCATTTGAAGTCTACGGCGATAAAATCACAACAGATGGGATGGAGCAGGAGAAACTCCAGCCTGGCAGGACGTGGAATGAACTCTGGGTGTGGGAGCAGCCAGCCTGCCCCAAGGCTTTCCCGAGTATTTCCAAAGCTGGGAATTTTCAGTTTAACTCTCAGGAGTGGCACTTCTGTCTCCATTTCAGCTCCACGTGGCTGCTCCCACCTGCTTCTGCTGAGATGTGACTTTTTAAAGCATGTAAACTGTAATTATCCATAAACACTTCCATAAACCACATCTTTTTTTCCATCTGCACAGTTTTCCTTGCTCTGAAATATGATCCGGTGAGTGCTGTGCTGTCACTGGGCTGTCCTGTCCCTACCCTTATGGAAAAATTGGTGCCATCTACTCCTGGTTTTCCAGCCCAGCACTCCTGATTGCTGGATAACTCAGAGCCTTACTGCTGAGCGCCTGCTCTGCAATCTCAGCCTCCTCCCTCTCCTTCCCCTTTTCCACGCAGCTCTGCTGACCCTCCAATTGGGAATTCCTCAATTAACACTGTTCTTTTTTCCTCTTCCAAGCCACCCAGGGCCGTGGCTTCACCAGCCTGAAATATTCCCTTTAATACCCACTTTTGATCCAATTATGGACCAAGAAATCTGGCAGGCAGAGCAGCATCCCTGCTGCTGGTGATGAACAGAGCAGACACCAGTGGGATGCCGACCACTGGATCCACCCACTCGTCTCCAGGAGCAGGATGGTTGCTGGGATCCACACACTCATTTGGAACCTGGGGCTGGAAAAGAGATAAAACCCAGGCAGCAAAGTCCTGCTGAAGAATTTCATATTCCCACTGCCAGTTTTTAAGATTTTGGTACAGAACAAGTGTTCTTAAACCTGTTATTCCATAATGAAGAGGGTTTTTTAGCCTGTTATTCTCTATTCTATTGTTTTACCAGGCACACGGAGAGCTGGACTGGAGCGAGAGTTTTTTGTGGTTTATGTACAGCAGAGCTTGCTGATGTTTTATGTACAGCCTTGGCTGCTCAGAGCAATTTTCAGTATTTCTTGTGAGTTAAATTAAAAACAATAATGAAGTTTCGTGTCGGGTCCTGGGGGAAATAGAGGTGGAAATAATGAATCCACGAATATTCCGTATGCTCTGTAAAATGGTGATGCAGCACCGGAGCGGAGGAGGCAGCCAGAGAAAAACCTGGCACAGAATTTCCTGTGGAATTTCCTCCTGAGTTCCCTGGGCCCTCTGGATACCCAGGAGAACAGCAGCCAGAGTAATCCTGACTCTTATATTTTGTCTGCCTGATATTAATTCTTCACACTCAGGTGTTTGGTGCCTCTTGGTGCATCCTCAGCTCCTGAATGGCTCCGAGCAGGTTTTGCCAGGATGCAGGAATGTGATGTGCAGATAAAGGAAAACCTTTTAGAAATTCATTTTTTGCCAAATCTTGGGAAAAACACATTAAGAGAAGAGCTCCTGCATGCAGCAGCACTGGGAGTGATTCAGGCTCTTTCTGTGTAAGCAAAAAGAGGTTTGAATTTAATTTGGATATAATCTGAATTTGTATTTTCTGCATTTTGAATTGTACAGAAAATGTAGAAAATCAACCTCTCAATGAATCACAGTCCTCCTCCAAATGCTACCAAACTAAAATGTAGTTGTTTTTGCAAGGAAAAGAGTGGCTTTGCAGCTCTCAGTAATAAAATACCTCAGACAAAGCTAACGGCCTCTCTCCAGAGGCAACGCAGTCATTCCTGCCCTCCAAATTTATAGATCCTTATTTTCATTAGGTTTTTATTTAATGTAAGAATAAAACCCACACACTCACACAGAGTCAGCACGGAGACAAACACCCCAGGAAAGTCTATTTTAAATAAGAAATCAGTGTAGTTTTGCAGCACAACCCTTCTTCCTGGTCTTCCCAAAAATCTGCTCAGAAGGATAAATTTCAGGTGGGACACTGTGACTGTGAGCAATGCAGGGTAGAAGATATTTTTATATATGAAATATTGTATTTTATCATAGATTCATGGATGCCATGCCACTGATTCCCACAGATCTCATGTCCCATCTGAGCTCTCGTGGATGTGAATCCCTGGATGTGCTATAGCCCTGCATCCCTTGCCAGGCTCAATAAACACCTTATCTCCTTCCCTGCTAGGCATAACACTCATTGTAATTTAAATTTTAATTTTAATTTTAATTTTTTTGTTTTCTTGGTGAGGTCCCAGGTGCTGCCAAGAGATGAGATTTTCCTGGGCATCCCAGCATCGTCCATGTGATAATGTGGGTGAATATTTCCTGAATATTTGCCTGACACAGATGACCCAAGGACCTGGACTTGCTTAGTAAGGGATGAATAAAATTATTTTCTCTTATTTTCCAGGCTCTCATCAGCAATAAGAATCATTTGTGCACTTTGAGTCAGCCTCTAATCTCCTTTAATGGGTTCCTCTAATGGGAAATAAATAGATCAGGGTCAAGGCCCTTGCCTGATGCCCACGTGGAGATAACACTGATAACACTCCAACAGGAAAGAATTCCAAATCCAGCAGGTTCCAGGGACCTCCTCCCTCTTGGGTACCACAGCACAAAGGTGGTTTGGGAGCTAAAAATAAGCTTTATTTGACCCACTGGTACAAAGTGCTTTAACCTATTGATCCAGGGCACGGCACCATGTGTGGCAATGATCCCTCTGGGAGCTCCAGGGCTGGATGTGGAATTAAAGGAGCATTTACCATGCTCACATGGAGCCTCTGGAGCTCTCTCTGCTTTCAGACGTGTTTTCCTTGGTATCTGCATGAATTCTGTCCATTGTTTCCCTGCTAAAAAAGAGCAAAATGCTTTCCAGCTTGGAAATTATTTGCCATTTTATGAATAAAATTGTCCCATTGTATCCAGAAAAAGGGCATTTGCTCCGGTTCTCATCACTCCCAGTTTTCCCTCTTTGAGTGCAGTTTCACAGCACCATATCCAGACTTTTTCTCCATTGTTAATGGAGAGAGGAAAACATCACACTCGGGGTAAATCCTAGCTCTGCCCTTCTGCAGGAGCACAAGCACAAACTCCATCCCAGAAACAAACCTACCACCAAAAATAATCTCATTTTTTCCCCATTGTGCTCCTGATACAAAGCTATTTTCCAAGCAAACAAGCAAATAGGAAGGAGCAGTGTCCACTACAGCCAGCCTTCCATGTTTTGAAGGGTGAAAAAAACACCTACCATGAGCAAAATCAACCTTTTTATTTTCCTTTTGCCCTCGTTAATGGTTCCTAAGTCACTCAAAGTTTTGAGGGTAAAAATTTCTTCCTAAGCAAAGCCTTGGACCATCCCAGTTCTGAGGGATGTTTATGGTCAAGCTATAAAGTGATGGTAATGGAAATGTGGATAATCTTTAGCCACAGTGATCCCAGCTGGTCCCTCTGATAATAAATTTTATAAAATGAGAATTAAAAAGGGCTCTCTGATTCACCAGGGCTATCTGCAACTGAGTGGTGAAAACAAGTTGGGTTTTCAGCCCTGCCTCATGTTTTGGTGATTTTTTCCCAGTTTTTATTTTGACCCAGTGGCTGCAATGTTTTAGATTCGTGTTGGGGATGTGTTAGGATTTTATATCGTGAATATTTCAGTGGATATGAGTCTTTAATACTCTGCTTTTCAAACCTTTTCTCTGTTTAGCTCAGGAAACTTGAGAATTATGGTGCAGAAATGACACAAAAAACATTGTTCGGTGGTGCACCAGCAAAAAAACCATCTGAAATTTGTCACAGTGCTGGCTGCACTCTTGTAATCAATTTAGCTTTGTGCACATGCAAAAATGTTCCCTTTGGGAATATGCTCGATATCAGATTTTCCTCGTGCCTCTGGAACACTGAAAGGATCAATAGTGACCCAAACCAGCAAGCAGATGGATGTTTTCCTCCACAGCCTGTTAATGTGTTCCCAATTTTAAATTCTTTTGGCTAAACAAGTCAAAATGCTTCAATATGCTAGGAAAAAACCATGGATCATCCCGTTTTGGATCAGGGAACTCCCTGGTTTCCTGGGCAGAGCCAGGCAGTGGAGCTCAGCCACGAGCGTCTCACTGCACAGCCTATGCTAATGAGCCTCATTATTTAATGATAAACAGCAACATTTAATTAGTGCAACCATTACTACACATCAAACCCTTTAATTAGGCCGAGGGCTGGTGGGAATGAGCCAGTCCGGGGTGAGCTGAGTGGGAGGCTCCGCTCTGGAATGTGGCCACGGGCAAAGGCAGAGCTGGGATTCGCCCGCGGTGCCTTGGCTCTCGGGTTAATTACCCACTGCAATCACTCTGCTTTGGGGTTAATTGGCACGGGGGGGGGGTCGCCGCTGCTGGCTCAGGGATGGCTCCAGCTCCCTGGACACTGCCCGGGGCTGCCGTGACAGCGATGGTGCAGCCGAATTCCAGAGCCAGGATCTCAGCTCGTCATTCCCTGCGAGCTGAGCCTGCAGCCTCCCTGCAAACCACCCGCGGGGCCTCTGTTCCTTCCTCTCCCTGGCACTTTGCCTCCTCTAAAACGCATCCCCGGACCTGCCTGGGTGTTTCCCACCTGCAGGAGTGTCCACGGGCACAGGGCCATGGACATCCCTGCGGCCACATGGAGCCGGGAGGAGGCTTGGCTGCAGCCCTCACCTCCTGCAGCATTCCCTGCCCGAGCAGTCGCTCCTCATCCCTCAGCTCAGGAGGTGTCTAAGTGAGGGATTTGCAACTTTCCGGAGGGATCCATCTGCCTGGGCTGCTCCAGGAGGAGCCCGTGTGAACCCACACATAAATAATTCCTTGTGTCCTCCCCGCTGGAGACACAAATCCCTGGAACCCGCTTGAGGATGGGCTGCGGGAGCCTCGGCAGCATCCTCGGAGCTGCCAAGCGGCTGCTTGTGCTGTCACTACACGGGACAGGAGTCCTCGGACACGGCTGCTGCTGGCCGGGAAAACGATGAAACAACGGAAAACGAGGAAAAGTGATGAAACTGCCGAACTGGGGTGGAATTACAGCTCAGAGTTTATACCTGGAAGGATAAACGGAGGCAGGATGTGACCCCTGGGGTGTAGCTCACCTGAAATCCCCACTCGGGTTTTCTTTCCCTCCAAAGCCTGTGCTTGTACATCTGCCTGCCCCACAATCTGGCTGCCCCCAAAGCCAGGAGGATTCACTGCCCAACAGTGAAAAGTATCTTGCAGCTTTGCCAGTGTTTAAAAACCAAATTTATTCAGTGAATCAAATATTTCATCATTAATTTTATTTATTACATCACTTTTCTCAAGACAGAGCTTTGAAATTGCTGAAAAGTTTTGTTCTCTAGGCTCTCTGTAGCCTTTCCTAACTGAGAAATAACCATTTAAAGAATAAAACAACAGGCCCAAATCACCCAAAACCACATTTAGTAATGATATAAGTGTGAAAAACAGATTGCAGAGAAATGTCTGTGGTGGCCAGAACACAATGAGCCAGGTCCAAGGTGCTGAGCAGGGTCTGCACTGAGGTCTGTACCTGTTTTAACACCTAACACCTACCTGGGACCAGGATGTGCTGGGCTGGGTGATTTCATCCACCTACTGCTCCTCCAGCTGGGTTATTTCCAACCTAAATCATTCCATGATAAGTTTCAAATCCCCTAAAACAAATTATGAATATCTGGCTTTATAACAAATATGTATTTTGCAAGTTTGAAAACTTCAGGGTTTTTGTGGAGCACATTTTCTTCTGGAACTTTGTGCTTCTGCCTTTATTCATCAGAAATGTTTTAGTCTTAATTTACCATTATTCTGTGGCTGCTTTATGGAGGAGAACCACGTTGCTCTCCGCCCTCCTTGCATCTGCCAGGAAAACAAAAAGCTGATCCTCTGCACCTGTCCCCAATTCACCACCAGCTGAAACGAAATTCAGTCGCTCAACAAAGTGCCAGCAATGACTCAGTATGGAAATAAGATTTATTTCTTTTAAATCCATTCTGAGGCAGCACAAGAGAGCGGGTCCGTGTTCCACAGCAGAGCTGGTCCCGTCCACAATCCTCTCCCAGAGCTTCCTCAACAGCTCAGAGACAAAAGGACAAAATATTGATTTTCTCTCCGAGACTGAGGCGCATCTGCTTCAGTCCCTATTTCCATTTCCAAACGTTGACAAGGCATGGTTAAAATGTAAGAAAATGGAGCAAAATTAGAGGAAATGTTGCAGGTCCCAAGTTACAGCCAACCTGTGCTTCAGTTTTCCCAATATCCACCAAATTGAATACAAATTTGTTTAGCAGACCCTCTGAGGGGAGATTTCCCAGAGATTGAGGTCTCCATCCCTGAAGGTTGTTAAGACATGGCTGAGCAAAGCCCCAGCTGACCTGGGCTTGTGGGATGCTGGACTGGATGAGCCCCATGGTCCCTCCAGTCACCCCGGCCGGGATTTGGATTTCCTGCTGCTGTTATGGGTAGAGCTGAATCTAAACCATTCCTGCAGGTGTGGGTTAGGAATTTCATGGTCTTCCTGTGCTGCTGGTGGTTTTCAGCCACCAAATCTTCCCTTGAGGATGGGGAGGCCCTGGCACAGGGTGCCCAGAGAAGCTGTGGCTGCCCCATCCTCGGAAGTATCCAAGGCTAGGCTGTATAGGGTTTGGAGCACCCTGGGATAGTGGAAGGTGTCCCTGCCCATGGCAGGGGGTGGAATGGGATGAGCTTTAATGTCCCTTCCAACCCAAACCATCCTGGGATCCTATACTAAAATAATACACCTGGAAACATTTCAACTTTGAAGATGCTGGGGCAAGAACCATGGAAACTAAAATATTCGTGTAGCAATCCTATGGATATCTGCCATCCACCTTGACCAACCCAGCTCCCTTCTCCACTCGGATTATACAGCCACTAACTTCCAACAAAAGTTTAGATTTCAGGTCTTCTATCTGCTCCCCGTTTTCAACAAAATCCATTTTGTTGTGGTGAATAAACCTCATCCATTCCTCACAGCAGCGAACACGGGGAGTTTTTGCAGCCACGTAATACAGCTATTTAAAAAGTGCTAATTGCCTCTTTTGGAAAAAGTGCCTGAATGTTCCCATTCCAGCAGGGAACGTGCTGCATTTGTACACTGCTCTCAAGATTGTTTATCTTCCCTGCTCCTCTATTGCTAATATTCTCCACTTCAGTTATTCTGAAGCCTGGTAGGCTCCATATAAAAAGAAAATTAGTAAATGATTTAAAAAGGAGCTGGTTTAGAGTTGAGCTGAGTGTAAGGCAGTGAGTAAAACAGTCTTATTGCAGTTATGCCATCCTGGTGTGGAAAGCCATGGAAAGCCTTTGTACTCTCACCTCAGAGAGGCACTGACACGATTATTTCTCTTCCTATTTGTATAACATCAGAATTAAATGCAAAAATATTTACCCTCTGAAGGATATGGCCTGGGGACAGAAAGGCAGCAAAGGTTTTCACTGTGTCACCCAGAGAACAAGAAGAGGATTGCTCTTGGAAACCACCCTTGGAAATCACTCTTCCAGTTTTCCCACTTCATGTTTGATTCACATCTCTGTTAAAAAATAAAGACAAGTAAAAACTGTTCTTTGTGGCTCAAAGGATGATGTCTGTTAATAATTGTGATTTATGACGTTGGCTTCTCCTGTTTGGTGCTTTCTGCCCATGATTCCATCTGCAAGTCACCACCAGAAGTTCTCTCGCCGTCAGCCAATGACTCCAAAGCTTTCTGCGGGTCTCAGGTTTATTGCTGTGCTAATATTTGGGAAATAGGATTCACTGTTGAGGAATATAAGGGAAATTATCTCACTCAACCACCATGATTTTGTAAAGAATAAAAAATACTGGGCCTTTCCTGGAGGACAGAGAGGCCACCTCCTTCTCCCATAAAACAAATTGCCGCAGGATCTGTCTTGGAGACAGACTCCTGTGAGCCAGACAGAACATTGGAGCTGTAAAACTGCTCCTCACCACAAATGGCTCTGTGCCATTACAAACAGAAGGTAAAATACTCTTTAAGATGTATTTGATACAGCAAAGTTCAGCTTGACCCATATGCTGGGCTTGAACAATCAATTTTTTGCCTCTCAGTGTTAATCCAGCCTGAGAAACTTTGTATTCCAAGTGAAAGGCTTTACCTGAGCCTCCATGGAAATGCTGTAGTGCACATGGATTGACAAAATCATTCAAACAAAGCCCATGTTTAGAGAAGTTAAAGTTGATCCAGGTCACAGAGCCCAGAGGGGTGGATGTGTTGTGCAAAGCCAAATTAAAAACTTCCTGTGAAGTGAGGATTGCACCAGAACTCGAATTTGGGGCTGTTTAAACCTTGGTGATCACCATGGGTGCAAAGGTGACTGTGACCCCGTTTCCAGGCAAAGCCAGGCACTGTCATCCCGTGGACGTCATTGCTGTCCCTGGGCGTGACCCATTCCCGAGGCTCCGAGAGCTTCAGCGATGCAGAGTGCCAGGGACAACATCCAGCTGTCCCCTGGGTGTCACTTGGAGCTCTGCAAACAGCAGCTGGGCACCAAACCATCCCTGGAGAAGCTGCTGTCTCCTTGACTCATCATCCAGTGCCAGTGGGGTCCTGGCAGACTGTGACATCCCCGTCATTCCCACAGAGTGAACAAGGTGAGGAGAAAAAATTGCCACAAATCCCTCTCCTTTCTCTCCCATCATGAGAGCTCTGCCCTCCCAGCCAGGCACAGCCCCTAAATCTGAGTCTGTCTTGGAAAAACAGATTTGTGCACACATGGCTTCAGGCTCTGGGAAACTGGAATTTCCAGTCTGAGCTGCCTGGGAGTGACAGGACACAGGGAATGGCTTCCCACTGTCTGAGGGCAGGGTCAGATGGGATTTTTGGAAGGAATTCCTGGCTGTGAGGGTGGGGAGGCCCTGGCACAGGGTGCCCAGGGAAGCTGTGGCTGCCCCTGGATCCCTGGAACTGTCCAAGGCCAGGCTGGACAGGGCTTGGAGCAACCTGGAGTAGTGGAAGGTGTCCCTGCCCATGGTGGGGGCTGGCACTGGATGGGCTTTAAGGTCTTTTCCAACCAAAACCATCCTGGGATTCTGTGATCCTAAATTATTACTGGTAGATTTTGTATCAGTTGACTGCAGGAAGAGGTATGGATATAAAATTTCATCCCTGACAGGGAAATCCAACAGCAATATTTTATCCCTGGAAGACACAATTTAGTTCATGCCTGTAGTGAAACACCCTTAAAAATTATCTCCAACTGAGATGTGACCTGCTCCAGGTTGCCCACACAGATCAGGGACATGAAAGACATTCAGTTGAAGCAAACACCAAAAATCAGTTCAATTTGTTGATAAAACCCAAGGATGGAGTTTCCAAGACAAGCAGTGTGTCCCCTGAATTTCTTGGCAGAGATCCCTACTCCTGCAGAAAGGCTTGTGAGCCAGATCTCCGTATTTTTTGGAGAGGCAGCAGCAGATATTTGATGAGCTCTATGAATAGAGTTGTTGATTCACTGGAAAATGCAGGAAAAACTGGGGAGAAAACAAATCAAGTCAATTTAAACTGCTGACACGTTCCTGGATTGAGGAGGGATATATAAAAAGTGTTTTGAAGCAAGGCAATCGCTTGGTAGCCCCCACAGAAGAATGATTTTCTGATTTGACACTAAGTATATTCGGAATAAAATTACCAAGTGTGATTTGAGAACTAAAAAAACCTCTTTTTGAAAAATTTCTGGAAATGGAGATATTGGGTGATGGTTTTCCATGAAGAAAATGCAAATATAATCCATTCAATATCGTCTATCAAATTAAAGTATTTAAATATTTTGAATGACGACTTCATCCTTCCTCTTGTGCTGGGGACCCAGAGAACAACAAAATGAAATCACAGCTCAACTTTCCCCTCCAGTTTTGCTGATAAACATGGATGTTCAGAGGTTTGGCCAAAGAGATTCTTCAAAAGTAAGAGAATTCAGGGAGCTGAGTTCCTTTCCGTGTTCAGGAGGCTTCTAAAAAGCTGCATTTACAAGAAGTTATTCTGTTTGTGGGGTGCTGTTGTGACATCAAAAATCAGCAGCGTTGCAGGGATCACAGCCCGGTGTTTGAGCTGGAATTCACAATCCCCCGGGGTCCCTGAGCAGGAGCCGTTGAGCTGTGATAACCCACCTCACCTTAAAAACCTGTTCTGCAGGGTGATCAATTTGCTCTGGAATTATTTACTTGTCTAAATGTCAGCAAAAGATTTTGTGTTCTTAAAAAAAGAAATTATTCTCAGTGACACTTGTTCAACTGAAAGGCTTTGCAAGTGCTGCCAGCACAGTTACAAAAGCTTTGGGCTTTTCATCTGGCTCCTTTTAACACATTCTGCCAAAAATTCCTCTTTTGGTGCCTTCCATGTGTGTGAGCACAGAGCAGAGCTGAGGGGCTTGAATTTTTAACTTTGGCTTTCTCTTATTTTTCCCCCTTAGATGTGAACTTTTTACATTTCTGATGCTCATTTGGGACATAATTAAAACAGCTCCCTTGTATAAATTCTTGGAGTTGTTACAGCAGGTGCTCCTGACCTCGGTGTCACCATCTCCAGGAATATTCCTAAATGTGCTGCAGATGGAGTCCCAGGCTTTCCTCAGAAGAGAAAGGAATCTTCCCCATCCTGTTAGGTGTTCATGCCCACATTACAATATCATTAATTATTTTGCTCTGCAGTAATTAGATCCTGTCTGAGGCCAGTATTTAATGAAAGGCCACCAGGAAACAGAAAAAAAAAAATTCATAAATACATAAATCTCATTAAGCACTGAAGCCATTGGTGGGAAGATGCATTCCGAGGTGTAAAGTTTCTCCTCTTTTCCTCTTCCTTTAACTCCTCATGGATCCTTGAGCACAAATCAGGATTACTTTCCTAATTCCACACACAGAGGAAATCTTGTGGCTGCTGAAGCCCCAGGAGCACAGGACCATCCCGGGGGAGTTGTGCTCCATGAAATCCCCTGGGAACATGTCCTGGCCCAAAGCACTGTTGCTAACAAAGCTTTTTCCCTGTGTTTTATGGATAATGATCTCCTGAGCTGCAAAACCAGTCGGGCCAGACGCTGCCCAGCCGCCCGGGAGGGCTCCGGGGAGATTGTTTGCATGGAGCTCTGACAGTGGGGCGTGAAAGGAGGTTAAATTTGTTTTATTGAGCTTAGATTTGCCACCTCCCAACCTCAGCAGGTTTATTTCCCTTCTCTCTGTATCCTGGGAGTCTGTAAATAATTTCAGTGCTTCCCAGGAGGCTGCTCTTGCAGCCACACAGTAAATGTGGGGTTGGATGTGAGATGCAAGGGGTGTTTGTGGAAGTGATGGATTTATTTTTTTTCAATGAAAATTAAATAAATGTGAACTTCCATTCATCAAAATTTGAATGAAAAAGGAATATTCATTTAGAGCTCATAAATGGAAAACAAAGGAGGAAGAAGGCAGGAACACAGACCACTCAACTTGGATCCCAAAGCTCTCATAGGGATGGACATTCCTGATGTGAGGGTCTTCCAGGTCAATAGAAAATAAGAATTTATCAGTGTGAAAATTAAGTTTTCTACATTCCTATGAATTTAACTCAATCAACACACTGAAAAGTCATTCTATTTCTGCTCTTCTTTAGCTTTGGGCTCCCTGCTGCAAAGAAATAACTCTCCACACTCAAGAGGTTATTGAGAAATTGTTTTATTAAAGCTCAGCCAGATGAAAATAAATGTAAGGGTGGCTGAGAGCACCAGCAGGAGCTGCCAGGAGCTGCCAGGACACAGAGGGACCTTCCACAAAAGGGTCCCAAAAAGCTTAACCAGGCCCCAGGCTCTAATTTAAGAGGTTTTTGGAAATTCAGGTGGTGATATGGGAACCAGAAAAAAGGACCACTCCAAGTTTCCAGCATTTCCCCCACAAGTGGGATATTGGCTGGTTGAAGTAAAAGCCTGCAGATTCCCCAAAAAACTGTGCTAACTCCCTCCTGGTGTCACAGCACGGGATGAGCCAGGAGGAACACCCAGCCCAAACCTGACCCACTGCCTGACAAACCAGCAACGACTAAAATGCAATATGAAGGCGCCAAAAAACCCCAAGGGAGTAGAAATTGGAGGAAGTGGGGAGAATCAGGATTGGGATGTGGCGGAGGAGCCTTCCTGCTGCTCCTTGGGGGCACCAAGCCATTGAGTCCCGTCAATTGTAACCACGGACCTGCCAAAAACTTCAACAGGCTTTTTTCCCTCTCTCCTTGAAACAATAACAGAAAGAAGAAATGTTACAGTTCTGCAGCCAGGTTTTGCAGTGTTAGAAGTGCTTTTCTTTGCTGGGCACTGCAATGCAGGTGCACAGTCCCCACGATGCCATCAAGGCATGCAGGGTCCCTGTGCTACCAGGAGAAGTGTGCGTGGTCCCTATGCCACTGTGCAAGGTGCCCTTGGTCCCTGTGCCACCAAACAAGGTGTGCAAGGTCCCTGTGCCATTGAGCAAGGTGTGCATG
>VZRF01002083.1:118226-169325 GCA_013396875.1 Vireo altiloquus
GGGCCGCGGCCTGGCGGGCGAAGGCGGCCCGGGCCGCGCCGAGGCCGCTCTTCTCCCGGGCGATGCTCTCCTCGGAGGTGCAGCACAGAACCGACTGCTGCGTCCTGTCGATGCTCTCCGAGAGTTGCTCCAGCCGCTCCAGCGCCCTCCACAGCTCGGCCGCCTCCCGCAGCGCTCGGCCCACGGGGCTGGTGTCGTCCCCGACGAACGCGGGGTTGTCGAAGCGCAGGGAGTCGTCGTGCGGGTCCCCCTCGGCCGCCACTCGCTGCTGCAGCTCCGCCAGCCGGTCCCTCATGCTCCGCGGGGCTCCGGCACCGTCTGCGGGGACGTGTGAGGCTGGAGCTCCTGCGGGAGCGCTGCGAGCCTTCCCCCCTGGCACCAGAGCAAATATTGATGGAGGAGGGCAGGTCCTGCGTCAGCCCCAGGCCGGACAGCGCCGGCGGAGGGAAGGGTTGGTCCCGGGGCAGAGCGGGAGGAAGGCCCGGGCCGGGAGCGCTGCCAGCACCGCCCGCACCTGCGTCACGGGACGGGCTCCGGCTCCACACCTGATCCGCCGAGGCTCGGCACAAAGACGCTTTTATTCACCCAGAAACAAGAGCACCCGAAAGTCCCGTCAGACGGGGCACGGAGGGGTTGGCCCACCCGGCACCCCCCGGCCTTCGAAACAGCTCCACCCGGCTCCGAAGGTGCACAAACCCGGCCTGCCCCACAACGTGCCCAAAGCCAGCTCCGGGATGTACCCAATGAAGGGCAAATCACACACAGTCACTGACTCTGCCGAGGGGGAAGAGACACACAGGGATCACGGAGTCCAACTCCTGGCTCTGCACAGCACCATCCCCCAAAATCCCAGCCTGGGCCTGAGGGCGCTGTCCAAACACTCCTGGAACTCAGATCATCCCATTCCAGCGCCTGTTGTGAACTGGAAAAGTGGGATGGAGGCAAAGCTTCGCCTCTCCCTGCTGTGCAGGTCGGGAGGGCTCACGACCACCAATGTCACTGCCCTGCGTGAAACATCACAGGAGGGTGAATTCAAAAAGTTGCTCCTGGGGTTTTCCAGGCTGGAAATGAGCATTGGGTTGACCCAGCTGTCCTGCACATCACTGCAAGGCAGTGTTGAGTCCACACGCTGCTGAAATGCACATAAATCACAGTTGAATTCTAAGACATCTTTAAAAATTACCATTAAAAAGATATTTTCAAAAAAATGCATTTCCAAACTGAACGGGAAAATTATTTGTTCTCTACCACTCTGGTATTTTATATAATGTATTTTATATTATGTATTTTATAACAGGTATTATCACAAATGACCTAAACATGATATAAAGTATATAATAGCTATAATATTAATATAATATCATATCAATATAATATCAACAGAGGGACAGCCAAGGGGGGTTTAACAAAGGTCAAGCAGCTCTGAAGGGAGTGGAATTCCACTCCAATGCCATCTGATGGATGTACATAAAGGGGGGGCTCCAGCATCTCTGCAAAACAAGTTTAATTTTGTTCTCTGTAACCACTGAGGTCCTTCTGTCCCTGGGGTTTGGAGGATGAGTGCTGTGTTAAAAAGGAGATATTCATTCCCACTGGAGAGGAAATGCCAATGGAATCATTGCAATAAAGTGAAATGTCAAGTAAGTCAGCAGATTAATGAGGGGAAAAGTCAAAATAGAATGACAGAATCCCAGAATCATTAGTGTTGGAAAAGCCCTCCAAGACCATCGAGTCCAACCTGTGCCTGATTGCCACCTTGTCACCAGCACAGAGCACTGAGTGCCATGTCCAGGCATTCCGTGGACACCTCCAGGGATGGGCACTCCAAACCTCCCTGGGCAGCCTCTGCCAAGGCCTGACCACCCTTTCCAGGAAGAAATTCCTCCCGAGTTTACTCTGAGTATTTATTGTCAGCACCTGCCCCCAGCCGAGCCCAGAGCCCCCCAGCAGCTCTACACAAACCCACCTCTATCCACCCCCAAAACTCCCTGTTTAAACAATGTTATCACTGCTATTTTACAAAAGGGCAGGAACAGAGATGGAAAAGGAGTAATTCCCTGTTTTCCATTAAATATCCCTTACACAAGAGGTACAACCTTCTCCTGGAGCCGAGTCACGCCCTGAACCCACTCTGTGTCCCACAACAGCTGAGGGACCTCACCCAGGAGCCTCCTCATCCCCTGCTCCTTTCATGGCATTTTTAGCCATTTCACTGCACTTTCAGGCATTTTTCCTTTCTTTTCCCAAGAAATCATTAGCTGCTGTCCATTTTTTCCCAGAAAAATGGTATTATGGATCCAGATGGGATGATGATTGGGGTGAGGGTCTACATCCCACCCTGCTTATAAAGCAGTTTATAAAGCTTCTCTACCCACTTTATAAATAAAGTTTCTATATCCAGTTCATAAAACTTTCCATTAAAATACAAAATCATCCAGTTGAATTAAAAAGCAATTTTCTTTTTACATTAAAACCTCAATTTTACCTACTTTTTTTTTTACCTTTTAATGTCTCAGCTACTCAGGAAGTAATGCAAAACCAAAGTAAGAGTTTATTTTTTTATTTTTTTTTATTAAGACAATCCCACAGCTGGAAAATGAAACATCCTAGATTACATCAGTGACTTCAAAAAAACTCTAGAAAAAAATCTTTACAAATTTACATTTGTACAATACAAAAAACTAACAGCTCATTGCATATAAATATTACATTTGGTCTGCCAACACGTGGCATCAAAATCCCTGAAGTATTCATTAAAGGGACCTGAGATAGCGGATGTGAAGATATGGGCATAAATATCACCTGAAAAAAAAATTAATATAGAAAGTAGACATAATTCTTATAGTTTTGTGCATTTTTGGAGTATTTTATATTCAGAACATGACCTGGAGAGCCTAAATAATGTGAATTTTGCTCCGACATCAAGTGGTATTTCTACATGAAATCTGCTCTAATGACTCATGGAGGAATGAAGAGCCTGAATTAATATTTCTACAGAAAAATAATCCTCAGACCTTGAGTTCTGAACAATCCCGAGCAGCCACCACTCTCTGAGGAGGAATTTTAGGAAGAGAAACGGCAGATTTGGATTTTACCTGCGAATATTCCAGCAGGATTTCACCCCCCACCCCCCCCAAACAGCTCCTCACAGACCCAAAACCCAGGAAGATCCGCAGTGCTTGCCAATAAAAAAAAAACCCCAGACCGAGGAACTGCCCCTAACTGCCCACTGGTGGAATTACTTCCCAACTATTTACACATCTGCAGCTCCCCGGCATGGCTGCAGTTACTACCAGGAGTAGTAACTCCAAGTGCTTGGTTTGCCTTGGAAGTCTCACAGACTCGGATCAGGTACCCACATCCACGCACATAAATGTATTTCAGCACCATTTTTTAGAACACTAGAGTTAAGGCTGTGACAGCAATTCCCACTAGAAATCTAATTTTTTCAGGGATTCGTAGCACAGTTGTGTGAGTTCGCTGTGGGCCGAACAGGATGTAGTAAAAATGTACAAGCTTCCAACAGGTCTTTGCATTTCTAAGACTAAAAAAAGACAAGTTTTTAGACTAAATTTTGCAGGCTGTTACTTACTGTACATAAAGGAGTTTTTTTACCATGTGTAAACCTCGGATATACTAAAGAGTTGAAAAGTCTCTGTCGCTCATGCGCAGGGATTTGCAATAATACACATTGTAAGAACACAACAACAGCTCCCTACCTACTAAATATAGAGTTAGCCTTGGAGGGTTAACTGCTCCTTCAGGAAATCATCAGCATCTCATAAAACTGCAGGATGGTTTTTAAATAAAAAGATAAAATTAAGACATGTAAACACACAAAGACGTTTTTAACCCATGAGATCCATGACAGGATGCTCCAGATCAGGACACGACATCCTTAAATCTACAGCTGTTCACTTTTTCTGGTGTTCACCACTCAAAGATGGAATTAATCAAGTTTTTTATAAGAACTAGTGATTTAAACTGATTTTCTCATGGTAATATTCTGTGATTTTGGATCTCAGGAACATTCCTGAGATAGCCAGGAGCAGCTTTTCCAAATGCTTGGCAAGGGTCATCTTGCTTTTGGGAGTCAAGAGAACCTCCATCTATTTTAATTTTTAAAATTAATTAAAAACTCTCTGCCACACCCCCAGTGCCAGCTCTTTTCCATGCTCTCTGAACTACTCAGTCCTTCTGCTTCCACGAAGGAGAAGCAGCTGATGGACATTAAGGAAAACATTCCAGCAAAATGAAACTACGCAAACAGGACACAGAATTTGAAGCAGCCAAAAATCCTCCATGAAACATTGCTCCACAATTCTTTGTAGTTTTTGTGTCTGCAGGGTGGGGTGGCTGGGATTAGGGGGTGGCCTCTGCTTGGCTGATGGAGAAAGGAGTGATGGAAAGAGGGAGGAGGGATAAAACTGCCCAAATCCATCCAGGTTGAAGCACCAACAGAAAGGTTTGGATTAAACCTTGCAGCCTGGCAGGCGAGCTGAAATATAATTCATCACGATATCCAAACTTTCCAAGAGAATAAATAAATAGCCTATAAAAGGAAACTATGGGAGAAAGGTGGGGCATGGCAAAGAGAAAAATAAAAGGTGATGGAGAAAATAAAAAGCAGGTGAAGTTTGGGCTGAGTAATGGAATCACTAAGGTTGGAAAAGCCTCAAGGATCATCAAGTCCAACCTTCAACCAAATCCCACCACGGCCACGGAACTACCAAGGGCCCCTTGTGCTCAGTTCTTGGATGGTGACTCTGCCACATCCCTGGGGAGCCTCTTCCAATGCCTGACCAGTTTTCCATGAAAACATTTTCTCTAATATCCAAGACGACAGCACATCACCACAGCCAATAAGCTTTGTCATCCATGCCCTGGTCTGGAGAGAAAGGGGAGCACTCAGGGACATTGGTTTGGGGTGGGAGAAGTTGAGAGCCAAGACGCACAAGATTTCAGCCCTGTCTCTGTGGAGGATGGAGTGTGTGGGCCTGAGGCCGTTTCCAAGGTGTCCCCAAGTGCCCTGAAGTGCCCCAGCAGCTCGGGATCAGGATCCTGCCAGCAGGACATCTCGAGGGAACAGAGGCACCAATGCCCAAGTATCTACAGGAACAGAGGAGCTCCTGCTAACCCTCAGGAATCCCACTCAAAATCAGACCTTAAATCCCATTCCTTAGGCAGAGTCTGGAGTTTTTTGTTGAGAGTGCAAGGCAAGACAGCACATTCCTGACTCTGCAGCCTGCCCGGAGCTCGGCACAGTCTGGAGCAGGGAGACTTTGGGATGGTTTAACTCACTTTAAATTCTGCTTCTGCTGCACCTGCTGGGCTCATCCTCAGTTTACCACACCCATAAGTAGCCCCTGACAGGATTTGGGATTTGAGAGCATCCAAGTTCCTACAAAAGTGTCATTATTCCACTAATGAACTATGAGAAATCAACTGCCCAACTCAAAGAAAGAATCCAGACACGAATCCAAGCAAAAAGAACAGCTCTAAACCCAAGTTACTTGTCATGCTTATAAAAGGTTCTCATGCACAAAAAAAACCAACTTTTTTTTTTTTTTTTTCAATTTTTACATTAAATTCTGCTGTCCCAGCACCCCTGCTCTAGCTCATAGTCATGGGACACAGTAATACTTACGCCACAGCAGAGTGATGCTTCACTGGTATCTTCACAGTACAGAGAAAAGATACAGTTAAGAACATATTTAATCTTACTCTAATTGCTGCTAAAATACACCAACTTATAAAATGATTTCTCTGGAATCCCTGTGGTTTCTCTCTCCCCGACCCCTACACAAAATAAATAAGGAATAAGTGGATTTTCGGCCAGTCAGAAATAGAGGAAAAAAGCATATCTTTTGCATTTCAAGCTTTTCAGGCTTTAGGACAGAACCCATAGTGTTTACATTAGCTCACAGGACTGATCTAAGGGATATGATTCCAACTATGGACTGATGCATACATGCTATTCCTGGTTACCATATGTAAAAAGACCAATCAGTCAAACAAATAATACATTTCTTATAAATATAAATGTGTGTATATATATACAGATATATGAGAGAGATGATAGGACAGGTGTTTATATTTTAAAGCCCGACACAGAACTAGGAGAGCCTCTGCACTTGGTTTTTTTTTCTCCCCCATCAAAAACCAAATCAAGTCCAGCAACGGATTACAGCTGATTCCAAACATTCCTTACAAAATTAAAAGTGTGGTTTTTGTACTGTACCATAAACTCATATTAATGAGCAATTTAGGATATACTCTCCTCCATCACAAAACTAAACCTCTGCTTTTTTTATTTTCAAGTCATTTTTGCATCTAACTAGGATTTTTTTGGAAAGCGAGATAAAATAGCTAGTGCTTAATATAGAAAGTCAAAAATTAAATTCCTTCTGCATCTGAGAATATACATGGGTCACTCTTTGCTGCCTGAGGTTTTCCAGAATTATTGACCAAGCTGTGCACAGAAGAACTTCAGGATATTGGATGAAAGCTTAAAAAAAAAAACCTAAAAACCTCGAAAAACTCCACTGGAACTTTGTAGTCTCTTTTGACTTGTTCTCTCTGTAACCTGGCTCTGCCCTGTCAGACAACGGGAGGAAAATGGAATCCTGCATATATTCCAGCCAGAGCCCAGGAAGGAAGGAAGAGGCTGCTCACCTCCAGCTCAGCCCACGCCGAGGTCACCGAGGAGCCAGCGCAGGGATCTCCTCACCAACTGCACTACCACTGCCAGAGGGTTTCAAGTCAGCATTTCCCAGGACAACAAGAGCACAGTGCAACAGGAATTCTCTTCTGGAAGCTTGAGACACAAGAGTCAGTCTGGGGGGTGAGAGCTCCCTCGGCACCTCCGAGGGGCCGACGGGCCCAAACCACATTTCCATGGAGCACGGGGCAGTGGGGGCCAGCCAGCCCCGCTGCACAACCAAATCCCCACCTGCCCCAAACATCTGCTGCTGAGAACTCTGAGAACCACTGCATTTGTTTTGTATGGTGGCAACACAAGGAGGATACAGCTACTCACAACTTCCACCCCTCTACGCTCCTTCTCGCCTCTTCTTCACCACGCTCTGAATAACAGCATCTATTTTCTTTTCAGTTTCCAGTAGTTGTAAATAAGAGGTAGCTGAGCTACTATTAAAAATCACGCTTTGAAGAGGAGGAACCTTTCAAATGTTGAAGTCACCCCTTTAGCTGCACAATCTCGATTAATACTATAAAAATATGAGAGGACAAAAAGAAAATAGATGCAAGTAACTTTTGCATTTGGCACCTTTTGTCTAGATATTCATACTTCTCAAGTATTCTCTTTTTAATAAAGTTAATGCACACATAGGACACACCACATCAAAGGTTTGCTACATATTTACAAGGCACCAACCCTTTGTCACTTTTTTACACAAATAAAGAACCGATAGAAAGCACATCAGGACCCCCAAAACTGTAGTATAGACATACTTCAGTTCAGCACAATCCCATCAACGTTTGGCCTGGGAAGATTAAAATAATCCAGATCCTTCTTACAATATAGAAACTGTAAACATTTTATAGCTGCCTTTAGGATTGGTGTATTGTGCAAAAGTTATAATTATTACTGTGTCTAAGGATTTATGGCAGAAACCACATAAAAACTCTGTAAGAAGGTGCTATTTCTATAATACAAAAACAAAACGAGGGAGAGAAGTCATAAGCATGACTCAAAAATGTCATGTTCTTGCTGAGAAGCTGGAAGCCTCTGTAATGTGATGAACTCGTAGTGTGTGGGGAAGAATTTCTGTAATTTAAGGCCTAATGACTAAGGCTTGTTTTGACCAATGAAGTGTGGAGATCTGAAGCTTTAACACAAACACAAACTGACAGGATGGAAAAGCACCACTGTGAAACGTGAGTGGAGTCCCCGCACAACTTGCTTGGTAGAATTTCTGGTAAAATCCCTGCAGTAGAAGGCCATTGAAGTTCTTTTAAAATTGTTCCAAAGTTTTCCATCTGTCAATAATTCCATCCCATGAGATGGCTGACCCTGGCTTTTTCTGTCATTTTCCGCACCCTGCCTGACCTGGAAGTACCAAGGTTCAAAGGATCCTCGGTGTGCACAAAATTGTCATTGTCGGAGTCGTCGTTGTACAGGACAGTTCTCCTGCCCTCGTTCCTGGTTTTGATCCGAGGGGGGCGGCTGAATCTCCCTCCAAACACGTTCTCCCCAAACTGTCCCCCAAAGAGGTTTTCAAACTCATCGTCGGCAAGCCGGGCGCGTTTGGCTCTGGTGGCTCCTCGCGAGGCCCCGCGGCCTCCTCGGCCTCTCCTTCCTCCCCGGCCGCCGCCTCTTCCTCTGCCGCAGCCTCTTCCACCTCTGCCCCCTCTTCCCCCTCTGCTCCACCTGCCCCACCTGCCCCATCTGCCCCTCCTCCCTGTCCCTCGGCCCTGCCAATTCCGTTTGCCCCCGGTGAGTTTCCGTTTGATTTTCCGTTTGGGTTTTTTGGATTGCACAACTTTGCTGTAGTCGTGGTCGCCATCGATGTAATCCTGGTCTGTTCTGGAGGTTGATTCCGAGTCGGAATCAGAGCCACTTCTGCTTTCAGAGCTGGAGCTGGATCCTGATTCCCCACTTTCTGATGAAGACAAACCAGACTTTTCTTTTAATTCTCTCTTCTTCTTTTCCTCTTCCTCTGCCTCCTCCAGGTGCTCATCCTCTTCTGAGGCGCTCAGCAGCTTCCTCTTCACTCCTGCCCGGGGTTCTCTGCCATCCCCGTTGGTGAGTGGCCCATCAGGAGAGTGATCTAAGCAAACACAGAACAACCCCATCAGCACCACACCAGAGCCAAACAGGACACAAAAAGTGGGGTTTGCCTCAGTTGCTCTTGGGGTTCTCCTGAGCTGCCTCTGAGGTGTGCTCAGGGGTGATCCAGCATGGAGCTACTCACCCATTACGTGCTATGGACACAAGCAGGTGCTCTAAGGGGAAATTTTATCTAAGTAAATAGTTTTTCTCTGGAAATGATGACTGCAAACTCTCCTGACCAAGAGTTCAGTGAAGATCCAGGCAATAAAAGGAACCTGGAGTGAGCAGACTGGACAAACATCTAAAACTCAGTCAGGTGAATCCTACCTGGGGTACCAAGGCAGGAAAAACTCTAAAATCCATTTCAAACCTATATATAAACAAAAATAACATTCTAAAAGCAGCATTTATTCCCTTTCGAATGAATGTTCTCAAAAGACTTAGTCCAAGGAACATTAATGGAAAAAATAACTCAAGGGAGTAAATGACCCAAGAAAGCTCACTGGGATCACTGAACACCTTAAAGGAAAATTAAATCAAGTATCCTGCTGGCTTGGAACCCGAAATCCTCCATATTTTTGAGGTTACAAATCTGAAAATGAAGATTAAATATCTTCTTGAAGACATAAGAGGAAAAGCTCACCTACAGCATCCAGCACTGCTACAGCACAGGAATGTGGACTCGGGAAAGGCTCCAGGGTTCAGGAAATGCCCACTCAGTGCCCACCTCGGTGGAAACTCTGAGTAACTTGTCCCAGAGATTACCACACCTGCAGTGTTTCCCTTCTAATCACAACTACTTTGTCTCACATGTGAGAAAAATATTCAAATGTTTTTGTAAACTTTTTTCATCTTTAGTTAAAGGCAAAGGTTTTGGGGTGGGGATTCTCTTGGTTTGTTTGCTTTTTGTAACTCCTGATGGAACTGAAGGAGTTTAAGAGCAATCAAGTTTTCCACCTAGAGATATTTAAAGGACTTCACTAAACTGCACATGGAATCATCTGCATTCCACACCTCAGACAAGACACCACAGAACTGTAAGGAGTAAAGTTAATTCAATTTTTGGGTATGGTTTGGGGCTATTTATAATGCTACACTGAGGTATTAATTCCATAAACATCAGACAGAAGCAAGATCTTTCATCTCTAGCAAAACCAGTCAGTCAAAGCACAGAATCTTATTACTTCTCACCTTGTTTCACTGGTGTAGATTTGCTCCTGACTGGTCTGCTTTTCCCTGGATCTACAGCATTCCCACTCCGGCTCTGTGCATTTGAGCCTGATGAAGATGGTTGACCCTCCAGCTCTTCACCAGTGGCTGAACCCAGAGGTTCTTCTGCTGTATCTGAAACTTCAGACAGGACACCACAAGGGTGATTTTAATGCTCTGTTTACAGGGCTGTGTCTGGGGAGGTTTTGTATCCCCTGAGTTAACAGCCCAAGTCACGTTAATCTCACCAAGCTGCTCTGCAGCCACGGAAAGACAAATTCCTCCTGAATGTAATCCCAAATAGGATTAATTTATCCACAACTGCTGTAGGAGAGAAGCCCATACACAGGAAGTCTGGGCTTTTGTCACTGGATTAATTCTTATCAGGGCCAGACCCAGGTTCCCAACTCCCTGATCCTTACCCAGAACTTCCCAACAGCCAAACTTAGCTACAACAACCTAGAAACAACACATTTCCAGGACTTTGCTCCTTCAACAGGTGGGTTTTGCATGTGTCTCATGAGGATCAGACTCAACCTGCACAGACAAGCTGCTGTAAGAGAAAGGCTGGATTTCTCCTCACCATGAGATGAGACTGAAGAGTTAGTCCTGGTCAGGGGCAGTGAGGTATTTTGGTTTGGTTTAGGTTGAATCTTCATTTGCTTCTGTTTCCCTTTTGGGCTGCAAACACAGAATACCCCAAAGAGATAAATCTGTTATCACCAAAGACTCAAATACAAAACTGATTTCTCCTACAAAGTGCCTTGATTTGTGCATCACACAAATGATCTCTTTTGCCCAGGTGTGATAACACTAAAAATAGTTACAGCACAGTGCTGTTTGCTAAAGGTACAGGAGTTTGCAGGGACAAGATTTTATCTCCCTTTCTAAAACCAACAGTCAGTTTACTTAGACAATGTATCAGATGAACATGGGCAAGTGTTATACAACACTTTTTTCAACAGTTAAAAGGTAAAAAGACAGCTGATCTTACATTTTCTCCAGAGGGAACACTTGTAACCACATCTTCTTTCACTTACCATAATTACAAACTACAAACTGAGGCATGATTTTGTCTCCCAAAAGAGCAACTTCATCGGGAAATGAGCAACACTGTTGCTGGTTATTCCCAAAAGCACATCTCCCTCTGTCCTCTGGAATGGCACTGCCAGCCAGGCTCACCATCCCTGTTTTACCTGGATGCTCTGCTGGTCGAGGGGGAACTGCTGCTGCTCCTCAGCCGCTTTCGGTACCGAGGCCTCTTCCTCTTCTGACATTGCATCGCTGACTTGTACTCAGAGATGATGTTTTTCATGTGATTCTCAAATAAGGCAGACAGTCGAAGGGTCATGCTGTAAATCTGCAGTGAGGAAAAATGGTCAGGCTTATTAGAGTTGAGTAAGTTGAAGATCAACCATCACAAAGATGTCCAGACTTTGCAGCACAAAGAAAAAATTCAGAGTGATGTTCCACTATGAGATTCTTTACAGATTATTTCCTTCCATGGGCCATGTGTACTCTTGCAACAGAGAGTGTTTTCATAAAAGGATTTACTGACAATATGAAATAATTCTAGAGGTAAAGGAAAATGGACATCTGGATTACTGGAACACAGTCCCCTTTGTCAATCCCCATAAAGCATGGAAGCAGGCCTTAAGACAACTTGAATACCAAGGGGAAAACATTTGGATTTCCATGTCTCCTCACCTTTGTTTTTGCACTAAGTCCCTGCTGAACTGTTCTTACACCATCCCTACAGAACTACACAGAGAAGCAACCCAAAAGGTCGTCCTTCCTAATTTCTATAAACCAGATGTCAAAATCTTTAAACCACTCTCCTGTCCTCTTTCCAGGCCTTGCCTCTGTGTAGCCTCATCCACAACATGAGCAGTTATCAAGTTATATTCCTTGTTTCCAGAGACAAATTATTGAAAAAAATAAAAGCAACTGGTGACCAGTTTTCTGTTACAAACATTGTAAGGAACAGTTGCAACAGTGACCATCATCTCAGATATAAATGGATGTTAGAAGTGATCTGGGAGAGCAGAACAAAGCGAGTTTATAACCACAGAATTGGTGTACCCTGGTTATTTTTATTACACCGAGCAGTGCTTTGCTCTTCAGACCTCTTTTTATGTGTTTTATTCATGTAGGGCCAATGTCTTTGTTAAAAAAGGCTTTAAAATTTATTACTTACACGAGACTTTTTATTAGGAGTGTAAGCTTTAGAGTTGCAGAATATTAAACGAATATCTTTGTAAAATTCCAAGGGACTGGTGTAGTTTCCTGCTTCCAAGGTTTCTTTCACAGTGCTGAAGTCCATAGGAGTGTCTACAATATCTCGATAATCCTGTGAGAACACACAAGAGAAAAATCAAAGCTTTCAAATCCTACAGCAGTGAAATCAGTGTTCATCCAGTGACTCAAGTCATTATTTTACTTTGAGAGCTGTTGCAGATAATTCCCTGAAAACATCAGCTCATAAAGGGAGAGGACAGAGCCATGCCCAGCATGGATGTCCTGCCAAAGAAGGAGCAATTCTGGATGTGGAAACTGCACTTACAGGGTAAGAGAAGAGATCAACGGGCTGCCTGAAGGGCTCTGAGTCCTCTCGTTCATAAATCAGGTTTAAGAGCTGCTGGCACTGCTCCTTCCAAGCATCAGCACTGGCTTTCATGGGCTGCCTCTTCACTCTTCGTCGCACCTGCAGGGAAACAGGTATTGCAGATTGTATCAGAACATTCACATTGTTCACTTCAAGTTCCCATTAATATCCCAGTGCTCTGATTCAAAGCATTCCTCAATAAAAAACAGAAATCCAGGAAGATTAAAGCAGAGCTGATGGCACAGTAATATACAAATTAGACAAATTTGCCTTTTCTGGTCATATATAACACTCAAACCCAAACCCATGAGAAGTGGCCATATTTCAGCTCCAGCACTGAAATTTGACTGCTGGAGATGTTTTTTTAAATCAATTTTTTTTAAAAATGACCAAAGCAAAATTTTTACTCACTCGTCTCTTCCCAGAGGAAGTGCCTGGAGCGTCTGAATCCACATCTACTTCTGCCACCTAAAGGCAAAGGGAATGATCACACACAGGAAGGTCTGGATGCACCCTCAGCCATGGAAAAAGGGTTAAAAACCAGCAAAGAACAAACACAGGGCACTTGGTAACAGGAACTACAGTACATTTCAGACTGCACTGAAGGGGAGGAGGTGTAAGGAGAGAGAAGGAGCTCGAGGCAGTGATATCTACCCTGGATTTTACCTGACACTTCATTCCAGGGATCAACTGATGGGAAACCACACAGATTTACATAAGGAAACCAGCTCTGCTGCCTCGCTGACAATGGAGAGCTGTTGTCCTTCTGACTGAGTAACAGCTCCACTTCCCAGTTCCCCTCATTACTCATCCTTCCAACAAAACATCATGTACTGAGAGAAGATTAAAGACAGGCAGTTCCAAGAAGCATTTTTACTTCAGGGAGCTTATTGTCCCAGGTGAGCTTAAACAGCCTTATCTCCAAAACTCAGTGCAATTACCCATAAAATACTCAACAAAAATCAAAATTTCTTTCATGTAGTGAATTTTAAAAGGAAAGGAAATGATCTTACCTCCTCTTCCTCATCAGTACTGCTCAGGTCTTCTGCTTTCACCTTGTTGTAGATTTCTAATATATCAGTACAGCTCTGATCTCTGCAGGACAATGACAAAAACCAAGGTACACAATGAAGGATCTCAGGAATTGGAGCTGTGGGGTCTGTGAGGTTCAAACTCACCCAATGAAGCGGAGCAGGACGTCTGTCACAATTTTGGCTGCTTTGACTATGGGGCTGTCTGGCTCATTGAAAGTCCTGGCATTGTGTTCAATGTATCTTACCTCCCACATCAGGGCAGAGATTCTCCTGAAAAATACACAAAATGAAAGGAATGGCATGGGGAGGAAGGTGTATGCTATTTTTCTTCCACGTTCAGTAGGATTCTTCGGTAAAAAATGGAAATGGGAGTTCAGATCAAGGAGAAACAGGTGGTCCTCAGAGGGGAAAAGAAGAGCAGGATGTCATTTATTCCCAAATTAACTGGAAAAAACTGAGATTTCCAGTTTTTCAGCATTATTCAGTCCACTTCTGGCAACTGCAACACAAGCAAAGCCCCTGTTCAAAGGCAGCAGGGATGGAAACAAAGCAAACATGCTCTGCCTCCAACACAGAACAAGGCTCAGGGTGTTAAACCAACACTCCAGATCCAGCTATGGCAGCTTTTGCCTTGGCAACGTGGCCAGAAGAATTCATTATTCAGGAAGACTCACTTTGCCCAAGGCCAATCTGATGTTATGCAGTTGCTGAAAAGACTTTACACAGCATTCAGCTCCACACTGTCCTCCATGGGGCTGGAATAAGTACCAGCTACAAACCCAAACTCACCTATAAAACCTGTTTTCAAGCCTCCTCCTGATCGTGGTGAGGTCAGTTGGATAAGCAACAACAGTGCAATACATGGGATAGGCACTAAGGTCCACTGGAACAGCAAAGGGATTAGAAATGTCTGCAAGACAAAAGGCCACAGTAATTTAGATGACTCCAAGGGATGTTATACCAAGATTCTCTTTAATGGTTTCTGGGGTTTCTTTTTAAGAATTCAGCAAAAGCAACACAGATCCACAGCTGAGAATGTCATTACCCACAGGGCAGGGTTCTTCCTCTTGTATATCTACTCCTACTCTTGAAAAAGCACTTTAAGTATCACATCTGAGATGTGCCAGCAGCCAAATCTGACTGAAAGGAATGTGACATAGGCTCTTCCAACAGGAATAGTACAACAGGCAACATAAAGTAAGAACACAGGCATGTCCTGGGTGTGAACAGAGGCAGAAGTTAATCACAGTGTCCTATTAAATGGCAACAAACCAATTACAAGGAATTTGGAGGTGAGGATGTTTACTCAGGATTTGTTGGTTGGTTTTGAGGGGTTTAATTCAATGTTTTGCTCTTTCACATTTACATATGACCCGCTGGGAAGCCCCATTGAAAGAAATCAGGTGAAGCCCGAGAAAAAAAGAGCATATAGCTTGGGAACTGAAATACGAAATTTAAAAGGCTCTTTTCAGTAATTTAGTTGAACACACTTCAAATACTCCACATCAAGTCCCAGCACTCCGTCCCATTAACTCTTCAGTCCTGTGCCACCACCCTGGTATTCTTAAACCTTTCCCCTTTTCTCTCCAGACATACCAAGGGAAAGAAGCTGCTCAATCCCTCGGATTACACGTTCACATTCTTCATCTCTGGAATGGGCTCCCCATTCTCCTTCCTGGGGTTTGTAGAGAAGAGCTGTCAGCTCCTCTGGGGTCACAGGAACTCCGGCACCGACCTCCTCCGGATACGCAGCTGGAGAGGAACAATTCCAGAGAGTAAATCCAGGGCCCCAAAGCTGTTTGCTTTGTGCAGGGACAGGAATCCCACACACACTTACTTCCTTCTGGGATCGGTTCCATGTCCCATGGACTCATCCTCTCTCTTTCATTGTTGTCCCAGCTATTAAAGAAATACATGCAAATGCACAAGTTAGAGCTGAATATAAAGACACACCTTTTCTTTACCAGATTTGACCCAAAAGGTCTCTCCTGTTAGGAATAAGACATTCCAACTCCCTACTTTTCTCTTGTATCTCCTAGACAGTCACTGCACTGCTGTTTACACCAGAAATGTTGCTTTAGGAATTAATTCAAAAATTAAGTAAGTAAATATTAAAAATAAGTAAATATTCAAAATATTCTAAAATAAATAAAAAGTAACAAATAAAAAGTACAATAAGTGATATTAAATCGAATAAGTAAATAAAGTATCTGGGTATGTGTTTAAATGGAAAAAGAGATTCTAGTTCTTAAGGTTCTTAATCCTATTTTTGAAGTTGTCTGAGTTGTGTAGGAGCCCCAGGACATGGAAATACTCACTGGACACTGTAGCACTGGAAGGAACTATCAGGATATTCTGCCTGGAAAGGCTGCTGACTCTCCACAGTCCCAAACCACCAGGCATCATCAATTATACTGCGAAATCTATCCCCTGAAAAGGCAGACATTGCATTCAACAAAAGAACAACATCAAGAATTGCTAAATATTTCCTTTTAGACAATCGACTCCATCTTTTGTGAATGCCCTACTTCCATCCTTACACTTTGCACTAGAGGAGTTGAGCCCTTCCCCTCAGGGCAGGACTTGCACATCTCTGGGAATTACTCACAGCTGCCTCATGCCTCAGATCCCAACAGACCAGGAGATTCTCCTGCTATCACTGCCCTTGGAACAGTTTCTCTCATTTCTCTTTTTTTTTTTTTTCTTTTTTGCTACAGGAATTGCAGCAAACATCAAATAAAAGTTTCCAATGATCTTTACAATATCACGTGTGTATAGTCCTTTTCTTCATGTAATAAAGACACTGTATCCCATTGAACAGCTGCAGAAATGGTGCAAACCACATGGAACTGGGGAAAAAATACTCACCTATTTGCCAGTTCCTTTCTTTGGCTTCATTATAAAACTGATGCAGCACAAGGAAATCAATAACATCTGGCATATCGTGGTACCTTCAGGAAATAAGACCAAAAAAATTATTATTACCCAGAAATACAGTTCTACATAAACTACACAGTCCTCAAATTCCAAGCATTTGGGATAATCATTACTGCCATCATCATGCCTTCCTTGCACAGGAAATAAGAAAGGAAGAGGGGGAAGCTTCTACACTGCAAGGAAAGCTCTTGAAGGATGTCATCAGCATTCCAGTGACTTACTTTATGGAAAAGGATTCTCCTGTCATTTTGCCTGTGATTGGATCCAGGAATGCAAGCTTCAAGCAGCAGAGTGTGGGAGGCCCAACTTCATATTTAATTCCTACAGTCTTCACAAATTCTTGTTCCTAGTTAGCAAGAAGCATGGAACAACATTATTTTAATTTGCCAACAACAAAAATATCCATTTTAAAGTGAAACATATTAATAAAACCCAAATGTTTCCACTCTACAGCACAGGTGATTTCACCCATTAGGTTTTCTTTTTCAAATACTAAAATCAATCACTGTCACCTCAAAAAGAAAAATGAAGAAGTTCATTCCCTTGGTAGATTTGTGAACACGATTCCCACAAATTCTTTAAGAAGGTTCTAAGGGAACAAAATCCAGTTTTAAGGACACCAAAGGTTCTCCCTGACTTACCCCAGGGCCCCTGACTCTTGCACAGGGGGAAAAAAGGAAATTCTTCCTCTGAAAATGGAAATTCCACAATAGCCTGTATGTTCATGTCCTGTCAAAGCCCATCCTAAGTGAACAGATATTTCCTTTTCCTTACAAACTTAGGATGCCTTGGAAAATTACAGCTGGAATCACTGAATAGCTGGGACTGGTAACTTGGTATTTTCCCATAAAGCAATTACTTTGATTAATAGAACCACTGGCATGATTCAGTGAATATGAGGACATACATGGGCCTCTTCTCTTGATATGAAATCCAAGGAAAGCAGGAAAAAATATGGCAACACTGTGGATTAAATATTGGGAACTCATTCAAAGCAAGATGCAGTGTTTAAGAGAACTCCTGCACACATTAAGGTGTTTACACCAGGATTTCTTACTTCTTACCACAGCATTAAAAACAAGAAACAGAACCCAAATGCTCAGGTTACTGTAGAGTGGTGAGAGAACCACAGACAGCTCTGCAGCATTTGGTTCTGAATGAATTCAGTGTTTAAGAAAAAATAATTGGTGTTGAAAGAGACCCCTGAGAATCAAGTCCAAAACCAGGAAGTGAACAGACATAAAGACTTTGTGTTAATAAAAACTAACTTTAATATTTACAATTAAAACTTTGATATTAACATTTTAAAGTAATGCTTTCTTTACATTTTTCATGTTGTTTTTTCATGTCAGTTTAACATTACAGAGACATTCAGCTCTTTGAAGTATTTCTTGAACTTACCCTGAGTTCCATTTTGTTCCATGGTTGTTTTTGCATGTTAATACTGTAAATTTTGGCTTTCCTCACTGCCCTCACATAAGCCTCGTGGCCTTGCCTAAAGTAAATTATCTTAAAAGAGAAAAAAAAAAGAGAAAATGAAGAGAGAAAAATAGAGAAAATTATTTTACATGCTCTTGCTAGTGCTCTTCCTGTCCATTCTATGCCAGGTCTCATCCCTTCCAGAACACATTGCACACTTATTTATTTAATCACAAAACACTCTTCTAGTTAAAAATATTTATATCAGCCCCTAAATTGGCACCTGCCCTGTACTTTAAAACTGGGATCATTAAGAAATGTGCAGGTGAAGATGCACAACCAAACCTTCCTGCTAATCCCAAGGCACCCATGCACAAAAAGGAACACAGGATGTGTAATCAACAAATGGCCTGGGAATGAACAAAGTTATCAAAACTCAGCCTGTCCTGAGCACAATTCCCTGCAAACATTGCTGGGTAGAACAGTCCTAAGCAAGCTGAGCTGATGATTCCCTGGGAAGGTGGGAATTGCTGAGGGCAGTACCTCATCTCCCATCTGCGGGACGAAGGGCGAGCGGCGGGGAATGGTGTCCAGGATCCACTGTGGGGCCAGCCACTCCTCACTGGGCTCCCCTTCCAGGGACAGCAGCCCACTGGCTTTCTAAACACAGCACATCACAAGTTAATATAGGTAAGTTACACATAGAAGTTAAATATATTGCATTATATTCAGAATGCAATCAATATTCAGAATACAGTTAATTACTATGGCAGAACACATGGGAAGCTCATCATGCAGCAGTTATTGCAGATAAGATACAAGGAAAAGCAAATTCTGGAGTGTCATTCTTCCCAAAATCTCCACTAAATAGTAGAGAATAAGACAGGTTTGTTATAAATATAATTTAAAATTAAACCTTCCTAAAACATTAAAATACCTTTAAAACATTCATAAATCATTAAAATGCTGATGGCAGGGGGATGGGATGAGATGATCTTTAAGAGCCCTCCAACCCAAACAAGTCTGTGGTTCTATGATAAATAAATTAAAAAAATTGTATTTTTATAAAAATTCTAAATATCTTTTTTAAAAATACCAGGAAAAAGAAATCTGACCATGTCAATACAATACAGATCCATTATCATTTTAGAACAAAAGCACCCTGGAGTAAATCTGACTGTGGTGAAGAGCATAAATCTGGGAGAAAAAATGGCATTTGTAATAGAGAACCACCTGTGGGAAGCATGGAAGCACAATAAAACGAACAATAAAATTTCTTGGCACCACAATTACTGTGCTCTCTACCATTTTTTTTACTCATTTTTTCATTCATGAAAAATTTTCTTTGAAAACAACTACCAAACCCAAAATTTATATTTACAAATTACAAAAGACACTAAAAATTACACTTGCTGACCTTTTTCCTTGGCTGTTTAAGTTTCCTTCGCTTTGGCTCCAGCCCTTTTGTTCCCTTCATATTTTCATCTTCAGAACTACTACAGATTTTCCGAGCTGCCTGCCTGGTTTGTCTCTTTGGAGGCTGCAGATTAATCCCAGCATCTGCTGTCCAGTCTGAATATTCACTTGATGAATCACTGTAGATAATAAAGAAGTTGTAAGAAAGAGAACAGGAAACTTCAGTTTTCCCACAGTGGATTGGAAGGTCCAAACATTCAACCTGCTCTCCTGGCTCTGCTCAGCATTAGCACAAAATTTTGTTATCATGTAAATTTAAAGAAAACCAAGTGCTCTCTGATTAGTGACTTCAGTAAATTCTTTTTTCAATTTGAAATTCGCAGTAAAACTACATCTATGGCTGATATAAATTCTCATTATCTCATTGATTCACAGACTGACTTCATAAGAACTGGCAGCAAAAAATGCATAAAACATTTAAAGAACTAGGGCACTTCCCTAAAGTTCTGACTTCTTTAATACCAAATAATACATGTACAAGATTTATATGGCAAACTGGCATTGACTTTTTCAAGTAGCTCTTAATTAAAGACCACATTTTCTTGCAAATGGTCTTTCAAAATTGCTTTTGACTTTGAAAATAAAGAGAACAGAAAAAAAAATCACAATATAAAATGGTTCATGAAGAACTGGTCAAAAATCAGTCTTCAAAATGAAGTCTGAGTATGTCAATATCAACTGTCTTACTTAAATCCCATAATAAAGCAGTGTTACCAATTCAGAGCCCAGTGGAGGTACCTGGAACTGCTTTCACTCTGCCAGGCTGCCACGGGATCATCCATGGACGCATCACTTGTGCCAACAGTTTCATCTTCCTGTAGTGAAAACAAGGGGATTCACTTTGGGGCCAAGGGTAAAATTAAAATGTATCATTTTGTTTGCAAGCAAGTTGTGCCACCTGAGGAAAGCACTGTATTTAAGGGCTGGTTTAGCTTTAAGAAAGTAAGTCCACAATTTCTTCCTATATCTTAATTAATATTATAATTTATCCTTACATAGCTCCTATAGAAACAAATGCAAATTTTAATTATATCCGACTCATAGAATGAGTTTTTATTTAAGTTTTTGATTAATAAATTTTAGTGCTCAGCTTTTTAAGCTGTTCTGTACTTTCAGTGCATTAACAAAGCAACAATTTTCAGTCTCTTCCTTAAGGAGAACAAGTTATATTTAATCTCATATATTTTAAGTTCTCCTCTTAAAATCAATGATTAATACCAATACTCAATCTCTTTCAACAGCAGTCTACAGATGTAGATGAAATCAAAGCACTGCAAAATGAAATCAAAGTCCTGACCTAGAATCCATGTGCTGTATGAAATCCCAAAATAGCAAGTGGTTTAACACAACCCAGTTAAATTTACTTGAAAATGTTTCAGCTTTCCAAAAATACAGGAGCTGTTCTAAGATACTTTTGAACACTGTCCTGGCATTTAGGTAAATGATCCTTCACTCTCCAAGACCAACACGCCACAGGAACACCACAAACCCCAGAGACTCAATGACCTGAGTGTTTCTTCCCACATGGAGAATCGCAGAATATCCTGAGTTGGAAGGGACACACGAGGATCAGAGTCCAGCTCCTGGCCGTGCACAGACACCCCAACAATCCCACCCTGTGCATCCCTGGGAGCAGTGTCTGAACGCTCCTGGAGCTCTGGCAGCCTTGGGGCTGTGCCCATTCCCTGGGGAGCCTGGGCAGTGCCCGACACCCTCTGGGGGAAGAACCTTTTCTGATCTCCAGCCTCAGCCTCTCCTGACACAGCTCCAGCCATTTCCTGGGGTCCTGTCACTGCCATGACCTCTCTGAATTCCCAAGACTGCTCAAATATCAGTGAGAGAGGCTTTGTGATAACATCAGCAGCAATTTGAGGATTCTTGGATGAATTCTCTCAGGCCCCATCGATTTGCAGGGATTCAGCTAGAGCAGCAGATCCCACACAAGCTCAGGGTTGACTGGAAGCTGTTCATTCACAGTCATGTCCCTCCAGCTTAGAGCACTGGGAACCTCTTGCTCCATCATCTGTGTTGAAGACAGAGGCAAAGGATGCGTTAAATCCCTCTGCCCTGTCCCTGTTTGTGAGGTGACCATCGTTATTTTTACACTGCCTTTTGCCATAAATACATTTGAAAAACCTCATTTTACTGTCCTCCACCCCCCAGTCCTGGCAACTCCAGCTGAGCTTCAGCTGCACGAATCTCCTCCCTGCAGCGCACACGTGGAACCTTGACATGCTCTGGGATTTGGGAACTGGGGAGCTGTTGGAGGCTGCTGGGAGGCTCAGACCTCAGAGGAGCTGTCGGAGTCGTGGCGAGCACAGGGGTTCTGGCTGGCTCCCTGCTGGCTGTGCTCGATGGTGGAGCGCGTCTGGTAGGCGTGCTGCCGCTTCCGCTGGTTCCTGCGCAGGGAGCGGCCGCCTCCCGCCTGGAACTCGCTCTGCAGGGCACAGGAGCACAAACAGGGCCACAGCAGGGAGTTACTCATGAGTTACACAGTAAAAAGGTGCCTGGTTACAGCGAATGAGTGTGGCACTCCTGTTAGGATGGAGCAGTAAGAAATCACTGTAGAATTAGACATCTACGACACATTGTGGATGTTTCAGGAGTGGATTTTGGGTTCAACAGAAATGCTACTTTACAAAGTAGCTGTCTTTGGAAAGGAAATGACTGAAACCACTATTGTTTTGTATAAAATTCCTTCTGACTCTGCATAAGATAAATCCAGCCCCTTGTAAAAGTTTGGCACCTCTACTTTCCACAAGTAAAACTGAAAACCCACTGTGGTTGCTCCAAGCCTCATCCACAGCATCTTCCCACCACTGAAGCCTCAAAGATAGAGATTTACCACTATTTGGATGTTACAGACAGCCAAATCACAGTTACAGAAGGAAGACAGTGAGCCAGAGAAACAATTAGGACTACTGATCTTCTAAATAATTCAATAAAATTGGTTTGGGGTTTTCTGTTGGTCTTATTTTTGCTGCTCAGTGCTCAGAACTGCTTCCCACCCAGGTTCTCTCTTCCAGGGCATTAACTCACCCGTTGTAAGGTGTGGGATGGCTTTCTCTTCTTGTCAGCAGTGTACAAACTGATTTCTATTTCACCTTTGGCAGCTCGACATTCTTCCTGGACCCTAATTATACATAAGAAACACACATTATATTCTTTAAATCATCATGGAATTCAACAGCCTCAGTAATATACATATTCAAATACTTGTTTTGTTGCTGTAAGAAATCTGTGCAGAAATCCTCCTAGCAGCATCCATCCATTCACTCCTGGAACCAAAGCTAAGGAAGCAAACTTGTAAGCTGAGAATCTATAAATACTTTCAAATGTATTAAAACTATTTTCAAGTCTTTTTTAGATAAAGCTGGAGGGAAATGCAATATTTGAACTACGGAAGAAAGAGTGATTGTGAAAAGAAGGAATTACCCTTCTCAACGCTCCATTCTGATCCTAATATTACAAACAACCCAACCAACCAAGCCCCAACGCTGATACATCACTGAAAAATCACGTTGGGAATATGGAAGGATCATTACACATTATACAACTGAATCTCTTGTCCCACTTAGCCTCTTACTTGCTGATGCCTGGAGGGAGCTCGTTGACCACCACCCTCCTGCTCCAGGCCATGAGGTCCCTCTCGGTGGCCATCTGGCTGCGGGGAGCGTTGTGGTGCATCTGCCGCACGCCCTCGATCTGCCCACTCCTGCGCAGCCCCACGTTGGGCGGGGAGCCAACGTCCAGGCCCGGGCTGCGCAGAGCTGGGGGAGACAGAAAGAAAGAAAGAAAGAGGTTCTTCACTTCCATGAACCATCAGTAAAATCATGGAGTCACAGGATGGTTGGGCTGGGAGGGATCTTAGAGAGTAAACAGTTCCACCCCCTGCCGTGGGACACATTCCGCTAGCCCAGGTTGCTCCAAGCCTCATCCAACCTGGCCTTGGACACTGCCAGGGATCCAGAGGCAGTCACAGCTTCTCTGGGCACCCTGTGCCAGGGCCTCGCCACCTTCACAGGGAACAATTCCTTCCCTGTATCCCATACACAATTTAAAGCTTAAGGACAGCACAAAGATTGATAAACAAAGGTGGATAATAATGGAATCACTGCCATCACTGTCCTTACATACCTCATCAACACAATTCCCACAGGCTTAAATACCAGAAATCACATGAAAATATTGCATTTATGGTTGTGCGAAGCTAAATAAAAATATCTGGCTATTTAAATACTTCATACATAGTCTAATTAACTTAGTCAAATGTGCAATTCCTGTGGCAAAGTCATTGATCAATGCAAGTTCTAGAGGGAAACTGCTTTAATTTCCACACAACTCCTATGTGGATATTCCTTTACACAGCTACAGGGACACACAAATAAAACTAGGAACTGGGGCTGTACAGTGCATCAACGTATCCTAAGCAGCAGAAAAGACTTTGTGTGAGCTGAAGCTGCCTTTTAGGCAACCTTTTTGACATATCAACTTAGATCAAAGCAAAAACACATTTTCATATTTTTCCCTGGTATTTTTCCCTCATATTTTTCTTACTCCTTTATGAATTGAAACACAAGCAATTCCAAATCCAAATCCTAATGAGCTTTGCCAGGAAATCTACTTCAAACACATGTAATCAGTCACTTAACTTAGAAGTGATTTATTAGCAGCTGTGAATTCTCCCAAGGCTCAGGCTGACTTGCAGCACAGTCCTGGGCATCTGCTCCCACCCATCAGCTGCACTCACTCAGCTGCTCACATCTGATTGAGTGTGGTTTCAATTTTTAATCACTTTGTGTATTAAATATAAAATCACAGTAGCAGAACACTTACCAGGAGAATAATCTCAAGATTTCTAAGGAAACACTAAAACAGAGCAACATGTTTATTTTATTAGCACTGATGCTCAGCCTTGTGCTGCAGCAGGAAACCATTAGTCTGTCACAACACTGTATTCCACTGACAGCCCCTAATTATATGCTTTCATTTTGGCATTTTGCAGTTAAGAAGTTTCATCTCTGCACTGATATCAAGACAATACAGTGAACTTCATGCTTATTTTTCAGAAAACTGGTTTATAACAGGAATAATCCCAGTCTAATAACTCCAGGCAATCAGAAATAGCCCAGTTAGACCATTGGGCGCCCTCAGCTGCCCCTCAAATTTTTAATTCCTCTGTTGGAATCCACAGAACATTCCACTGCTCCACAGGGGTTAACAAGGTTTACAAAAAGAGGAGAGAAAAGGTATCCTCAAAGAACTGTCTCATACCTGACTTTAACACTTGATCAGGGCTTCCTGTGATAAGGAAAGACCTGATGGAGATAAGGCTGGGACACTGACCTCCATTAACAGAGTGGGACCTATTGAGCGGAGGGTTTGGAGGAGTTTCTCCTTCATTAATTAGTCTCAGATCTTGTTCCCTCTGGAGCTCTCTGATCATTCCATCAAGGATACTCTCATCCTGGTCATTTGTTTGCTGCCCGATGACTTGTTCAACCACCTCACCATCACCTTGACAAGAACAAAGCCAAAAATATGAATAAAATGATGGATTTCTCTATTACCAAACACCACAGAAATAATCCCATTTAAAACTCTGCACCACTATTTGTCTGATCTGCAAAACATCTGATCACCAGCTGGCTTTCTGCTCTCATGCAATAAATGGAGGCAAGTTTAAAAGAGAAGTTACAATAAAATCCTAAAACTCCAGACCACATGTAGAACATAAACACAAACCCTTAGAAAAAGCAGAAAGAAATCATGCTTCAGTGGGTAAGAATGAAAGGTCGTTTTTGGGGATCAGCATTTTGCAAAATCATGTGTCTACGAGAAAAAACAACTGTTTTAAAAAACAAAAGCTGTTTTTTCCATGTCTTCCTCACCTTCCTGCTTTCTTCCTCTCATTCACAGTTACAGAGGTTAATAGACAATGTTTTAAACATTTGCCATATACCTGGGAAAAATCTGCAGGCTTTGGAATACCCTTGCCTCCAGCCAATTTGATTCCACACACTTCCTTTATGCCATAATCCCACCCCCTCTCCTCTTCTACCTGAATATTGAACTTAAACCAATAATTTATACATCCTCACAGCACCATCTCAGGAGCTGGTGCTCAATACTGCGCCACACTTGTATTATTCATGAGCTTCAGACAGAATACCATTAGCCACATATCCCAGCTGAGGAATAAGTTGTTCATCCTTGCAATTTTCCCTCCCTGGCACCAGCCGCTGGAATCTCGTGGGATGAGGATTTCCATCAACATCCACCAGGAATGGAGGAGGCATAAGGTGTGGAGCCTGTTGAGTCTGTTCATCCAGAACATAATTATTGGCATCCCGGATCAGAGGCCGGTAATCCGTGTGGAAGAACATCTGATCAGGAATCTGAAAGAAAAGCAATTTAGGAAATAAATCAAAGGCCATTTGCAGCTGTCTTGCTGCTCTGGAATGGCTCCCATAAACCACAACTCCTACACTTGGGATCAGCACAAGGAATGTTATGACAGAGAACAGATTCCTACCACAAATGTGGTTTACTACCAAGGCCTGATGCAAAAATTCAACAGTAAAATAGACCAAGAGAGGTGGACAGAGAAGTAAATGCTTTTCTCCTCTATCTATAGAGTCTCTTGTCTAAATCTTTTTGATTTAGATAAGCAGCAACTGCTCCATGACCTAATTATTATTTTGTCTGGGGTAGGGTGAGGGAATAAATTGTAACACAATACTTCTAAGACAAAATCAGGTCAAGACAGGGAAGAGTTTAAAATTCATTCTACCCACCTTTTCATAATATTTATTGCATCCAAAACCAAATAGTAGCAGATGTCCATGAGAGTCTGTACAGGCAAAATGCTGCCCATCTGGTGAGAACTTGCAATCAAAAACAGCTCCATGGCCTTGGCCCTCAATCTGTACCAAGCACAGAGAATTCCTTTTACAACCATACATTCTCCATAACAGCATTTTCACAAATATTTCCCCTGTGCTCCAACACGTACTGACTCCTCTTCTGTGATTTCTCATCTCACTCAAGACAGATTTACACTTTATTCAAGTTATTTACATTTATTCAAGCTAAACTGAATAACGAAGTAAAACTTCACATTTTCTCTCTGTCCTGAAATTCCAGCCCAACGTTTAATGTATGTTCTGGAACAACCACCTGGAAGTCTACACCTTATGTTAATGGCAGACATAGGGCAAGATCACCAAAAATCTCAGAGCTGTACTGGCTCTGGAGGTATTTAATGAGTGTATTTAAATCTGCTTTTCTCTCAAGACCAGTTTTGTGAAAAAAGAAAAAACCAAACTTTCTGTGATCCTTCTTACCATGTTAAAGTAATTGCGAATTTTTGTTCCTTTGTCTATATCCCAAACAAAAATATTCCCATCATGTCCTGCTGAAAGCACAATCCTTTGGTCAAAGGGATGAGCCTCCAGAACAAAAACTTCGTCATCATGACCCTGCAATGACAGTGAGGGGAAAAAAAGAAGTTGTATTCCTCTGTGTGGTATCTCCAGATGTGCTGGGAGTTACTGAGAGGACATCCCAGATCAGGGAGTCACCCAGGACACCTCAATTTACTGGAACTGTGCTTGGTCACCGTTCCGGCCACAGGTTTGGCATTTTCACTGCTTAGCACTGATGAGATGGGGAGGGACTGGGGGGCAAGGAGAAATCAGGGCACGAATGGAGCCTCCAAAGGGTTCCCTGTCAGCCAGCAATGACCAAGATTCTGCACATCAGCTCCTTTCCCCAAGGGACACCCTCCTCCCAGCAAGCAGGGGAGAAGCTGGATTCTTCAACACCAAATCCTTGTCATAACAATGGTGATGGCAGTTTAGCCTCAAATCAACCTCAGAGGTAACGACATCCATGTGGGATTCCCTCCTGAGATTGTACTCACAGATAAGCTATGGAGAAGCTGCCCTGTGGACGAGTTCCACACTTTGAGCAGGAAATTGTTGACTGCAGTGATGACAGTGGCATCGTATCGATCCCAAGCCACCATAGTAACCTTCAGCTTGGTCACCTTGTCCTCCCCAGATGCCACATTGTTTCTAAGGAAATCAGCAATTTAAAAAGGAATAAATCAGTAACTACATATGGAAACATTTATGAGAGCTAATTCAGTATGAAATTTGGGGGAGGATGGATCACAGCCACCTCTGCAACTCTGGCTAAGGCAGGAGAATGAAGGATGGTTCTGCAGTGGTGAAAACCGGATACAGGAAATATTCAGTGCCACTGAGATTTACAGAGCTCTATTTCCTTAAAAAGGACATTTTCTCCTCTGTTCCTAAGCCATTATCCTCCCCTACCCCAATTCTTCCTTTCAGCTCTATTAAGCTTTTTCCTACAAGGCATTTTTCTTATCAGTCATCAATATCAGTAAATTCCACAATAAGCAGGAACCTGCTAAATAAATCCAACTCACACTTGTGACTGCAAACACTGCAGATGTAACCACTGAAATATGGAGAGTTCTGCAAAGCAAGTGGCTAATGGATTTCTCCATTTCTGCCCTTTGTTGTTGTGAATATTCAATTACAATTCAATTACAGGGCACTTAAAGAAGTCACTTGAGAATCTCAAGAAGAAAAACTTGAAATCCTAACTGAACCTGAGAACAAAACACTAATTTCACCTCTTACTTGGAAACTTAAGGAAGAAATACAATGTTAAGAACCATGTTGGATATATATATATGTGTATTAGCATATGATCACTGGGGCTCTACCAAAACCTCCTTCTGTGAGATAAATTGTTTGACATTCTTATTTCATGTGTAAAATACTAAATATTTCTCAACTGTTACGATAGGCAAGTACCAATAGATTACTATTTATTTGGGGGTGAATTAACTGTGTAAGTTGACAGAGCCACGACATTTTCAATACATGCACTGAAATTAACTCAAAATGGAAGGGAACAGGCAGTTTTCAATATGATGGAGGATTTAGCTTGCAGGTAAATGTGCCAGTGAGGTGTGTTCTGCTTGCTTTGCTTTACCCTGCCATTTTTGTAGCCATATCCAGGACCAGACTCTTCCAGTCGTGCTGATGGTAGTGCCAGATTCTTGCTGTTCCATCCCTGCTTCCGCTGACAAACCTTAAGCTATGGGGCAAAGGGAAAAAAGGCCATGAAATTCTGAACAAAGATGGTTTCATCCCCACATGGACACCAATAAATGATATATATACACTTGGAATTGTGTACTTGCATATCTCTACTTCTCTTACTCACAAGGTTACAATTTTCCTATCAGATACTGTAGGGTACAAGAGAGTTTCTAGCCCACAACATTAATTACATTTAGCTCCAGCAGCAGATGGCCTTGGAATGACTTCAATGTCGTAATTCATACGAGCTGCACATTCCCTTTTTAATGACATCAGCAAATCCCTGGAGCAGCTCAGAGTGGCAGCAAAGAAAGGGAAACCGCGTGCCAGGAGTCT
Source organism: Vireo altiloquus (assembly GCA_013396875.1). NCBI lineage: Eukaryota > Metazoa > Chordata > Aves > Passeriformes > Vireonidae > Vireo > Vireo altiloquus. The sequence goes on from VZRF01002083.1 coordinate 147,177, forward strand.
GGCATAAATTATAATACATTAACTTAGGGACAGGGTGAAGACAGGCAAGGGAAAGAGCCAAATGGAGCTCAAGGAGGTTGTCCTGCCTGTGGAGCTGAACAGGAATATTTTAATTTTTAAACTCCTCCTTATTTAAAAATTTCAAGCGTCCAGCAAATGTGTTTAACCATATCATAATGCTCTGGCCAACAATGTCACAGAAACCACTTTTGTTGAGAAACTGGGAAAAAGCTCCTCAAGTAATACATTTTCACAGGATGGCCAACACCTTTGGAAGTATATTCCACTTATATACAAAATTACACTTAAAAGGCAAATCTATTCAATTTTATGAAGTGATTGTTCCACCTGTTCAGTTTCCCTGGTCTGATTTTTTTCACTGTGATAAAAAAGAGCTTGAAAATGCTTGTGAAAAATTAATTTTCTTCTTAATTTTACTTCTTTATATTAAAATAAAAAGGAAGGTACCCCATTTTTCCATTCAAAGGATCATTACAGAACATAATTTTCAGTGAGTTAAGTGACCTCATTCCCTCTCACGTGGTTTGGAAGGAGCTGGTGGTACAACTACAACCAGCACATTCCCAAATAACTTCCCATGTCAAAGCTCTCCAAGTACAGGTGCACAGCTACAGTTTGGCTTGGAAGGCTCACCCCTTAAAGGCACATCCCTTAAACTCCCAGCAAAATAAGGAATAGGAGCAAAAGCTAGGATAACAACATCTGTATTTACCAACTTTTGCTTTAGACTACATTGATTACAATGCTCTGACTCTACAAGCAACCCCTCTGTGGGGGCTATCTGGGAAGGAAGGCTGTTCTTACACAGAAAGGTTATAAAATTTGGGTTCTAATCTGCTGTTTGAAAGAAAAAACAAATTAAAAGCACAGTTACAGAACATTTGTGTTGTTACAGCAGAGGACAACGAGTTCGAGCCTGTGGACATGACACACATCTTGCAACACACTGCAATAATTTGTCCAGGATTAAGCCAAGCCCATGGGCAATCTTCCTGTTGCGCCAAATTTTCCATGAAATGTTGTTTGGAAAATTAAATACCATCATTGTCAGGTCCAAAGCCCAGCACTCACCTGTCACCATTGTTACAGAACTGCACTGCAACCACTTTGTCCTAAACAGGAGGGAGGAAAACAACGGAAGTGAAAAACTCAGCCTAAAAGATCTTCACGACGAGCTTTTTATTTAGCAAAAAAAAAAAAAAGTGTCCAAAAATTTGAGCACAGACCAGTTGTATTTGAAGCTAAGACTTCCCCAGACACATTGTGTTAAACACTGACATAGAAAACCTCAGAGAGGTGATGGTTTCCTGCCATTTTTAGACCTAACATGAAAGTGCATCAAAAAATTTAATCCAAATAATGCAAACCTTGGCTTTATTAACACCTACAAATCTTTGAGAAACAAAATTAATGTTTTAGACATAGTTTTGTCTTTTTTTTAATTTGCCAAACACATGTGCTGGCTCCATGATTTGCTCTCCCTGCTCCCCCTGATGCCACTAGCGAGAAGAAACTGGGATTTGTTTTAGGGGGGGCTGACAGCTGTCTGCAGGATTAAGAGTGGACTTAAAGAAATTAAAGGAATTACAGCTTCTTCCAAACCTGCTCAATACAGAAACATCCTTTTCTTTTGTGAACAAAATACTTGTTAGATGTGTTGGTTTGGAGTAAATGTGAGAGCCACGACTCCCACTGAAGTTCAAGGAATCAATTCAGACCTTGGGCTTAATCCATAAACTGTTCCTGAGGTGCTAAGTTTGTAGTTGGAATTTTTATGGGAACCTTTCTGCATTACCTGAAAAAAAGATGCTTTAAGCTTTACTTTCTAAATGAAATTACCATCATGACCCAAACTTTGACAGCACAGTCCAAAACCTGAATTACTTTTTCTTGTTATGTGGATTTAACTAAACATTCAACAGCAAGTTTAATAGGAAAAACGACATTGTGCAACGACATTGTGCATTAAAACTGTTTTAATTCCTCATTCAAATACAGATTTTTTTTAAGAATAAGGAAAAATCACTTGGTTGCTCAGTCTTCTGCAGGAACAAAATACATAAAACCTATTTTGCACAAACCTCTCACCTCAGAGAGATTTAAAAATAAACATCCCACAAATTCCCAGGCATTTAAATACTACAGTGTTGAAAGCCAAACAACTTCAAGACAGTTAATTAAAAAAAAAAATAAGATGTACAGAAACCAAGTTCCTGAAATGATGTAAAGGGGTGGAAAAATAGATTTTCTTTTGGATTTGCCTCTTACCGTGTGAGATTCCAGCTCAGCCATTTTCTCTGGAGATTCTGAGCCCAAATAATAAATTCTTATCACGTGGTCAGTGCTCCCTGTTGCAATGAACATGCCACCTAAAACAGAGAATTCTTTGTGAGAAGAAAAGTCATCCAAGGATCAACATGTTTTAACTTCATTTATTTTAATTTGCTGCTTTCTTGTCAAAGCAGCCAACTAGTTTTAAACAGAAAATTTCAATGTAAACAGGCAAATGCCAAATAATATATTTAAGTGCAACTTCAGTATCTACTTGACACACAGTAGAGAAATTATTGCTGAATTGGGATGCAGTGATTAAGGTATTTTATTGCAATTTCTTTACAATATTGCCCAAAAAGGGCATTATCATGTGGTTTACTGCATTGAAATGGGTTTAGTTAATTCAGGATTTCTAGCTTTAAAAAAGGAATGTGGCTCTACAAAAGCTCTCAATTTCAAAAAGCAAATTTAATGAGTAATTACATCATTTTCTTTGTAAAAATCATTAATTTTGCTCATTCAAAGCTGCAAAGGAGGTCTGTTAAGATGAGATTTTCCAATACATTGAATTGATCCTCTTAGAATTCAGCTAAATTTGGAAGACTAGCAAAAGTGGAATCTTCAACAGAGGATTTCCAGAACTTTTCACACAAAAACTTTACAAGGTAAAGTCTTAAAAGCACATTACAGAGAAATATCTCTGATGTGTGAAATGAGAGACTGAAAGCCTTGGAAGTGGTCAAGATTATTTTAGCTTAAATTATTGGAGAAAAGAGAAAGAGCAGTTTGAGGCAGACATTTTCAGGCAAAATTTCCAACCATCACAATTTGACTGGGGTAAAATTAACTGGAAAAGGGTTTAACACTATTTGTATTTAAAGAGAAGTAACAAAACTGTCACCCAAGGCCCCAGATTCACGAAACAGCTCAAGATGGACACGTACCAGAACTGAAAGATGAACAGGAGATCTGAACACCGGGCCTGGATCTCTCTGCAAACTTCACAGGACGATCTCTACATGCAAAACACAACACTTTTACTTTTCCTTCTTTATTCTACAAGAACAGTTTCCTGCAGCTCAGCAGGTTGAGGTCAACATGCTCATCTTAAGCCTCTTAATTTTATAATTCTCACTTAAGTTTGCTGGAACTTGTTTTTCATTTTATGAAAACCATAATTCTCTAAATTCAAGATTATTTAACCGATTTATCATGATACCAGTTCAAATCTATTTAAAACAAACCCTGCCAAACTATTAATCCTATAGCATTTCCTCCTGATTAAATATGGGTTTGATGACATCTACATATGTACATTCTTCTTACTAAAAGCAAATTAATTCTTCTGCCTGTACATTTTGGACAAGGATTTAATCCTGAACATAAAAGGAATTTCTTCCACAGTTTTGGCTTGAAAAGTATAAACCCCAGAAATAACAACCCCAATCTCTGTCTGCCCTCTGCATTCCAACGCCACAGAATCCCTAAGTGCTCCAGCCCCACACACCAGTTTATTGAGCAAGAAAACACCCTTATTTCATTATCTCAGCATTCCTCTCCATGCCAAAATTAAAAATAAATTCCTCCTTGAGTTAAAATAATTATAATTATCTGAAGAGTCTTACTTGAATTTCATGGTGTTTGCATGCCACTGCCAGAAACAGATTGTTCCATCGGCACCGGTGGAAGTGAGGTATCGAGTTGTTCCTTTCCTTGCTGGAGAGAACTAAAAATAAAAGTTGTAACAATTAAACCAGCTGCTATTCTCTCTTCTTTCATGCTGGAAACTTGTTGACAAGAATGTTTTTCACTAACACTTTCGTTTCTCCCCAGGAGTAAGCACAGAACCTGAATTTCCATAAAAATAAAGCAGGGGAAATGGAAAAGACCTAAATTTTGGTTAGGAATTCTTTGTTTCTACCACACAAAGGAAACTGGAGAAATGAAATAAGCCCAGATCCTGTAAATGGGGCAAAAACATGAGGAAATAGATCTTTTTAGGATAGAACTGGATCAAACATGGCAAATACAATGATTTCTGCATCCAAGCCCAACGAAGAAGAGCTGACAGCAGGATCCCCTCTCCTCTATCTTCCTAAATCTCTCCAAGGAGTGGAAAAGCTTTTCATTCCTAATTTCATGACTGCAGCAATACTTTTAATCCTCAGGCTACCTGGTAATTTGATCAAGGAATCCAGCACTGCTTCCTCGAAAACCCATGACTGATAATATTCTAAATTATCAGCTTTACGAAGAGCTTGAGAGAAACACACACATACATATATATACACACATGTAAACAAATAATACACCAGTTATAAAGCCATGCTGCAAAACACGTTTCCAAAACAATCAGACAAAACTGGAAGTGTAGGGAAGATGGGGAGAAATGAGACTCCTGGGGAATACTGGCATGATGGAGAAGCCTGTGCTGAATCCAAGGCAGCACTACTCCAGGAGAGAGGGATTCTGAGCCAAACAGCCCCACTCACTCTCCCCTCTATGTGCATCACCTGCCAAATTGCAGAGATTGTCTTTTTTATCCTGGAATTCTGTTTTTTGGGGGTTTCTGCCTGGCGCTTGTGAGGATTTTTTAAAGCAAATCCGCATTTGCTACAGCATCCAGAGCAGCTCCTTATGCTACCAGCTAAGGTAACAGGGAAACAAGAAATGGGGAGAAAGGAATTTTAACTGATCCTTCTGAAAAACAAATGTTCTCTGTGAATACAGAGAAGAGCGTTGGGTCAGGTGCTTGGCCAGGAGCACCACCAAAGATGCCAAACACATCAGAGACTTGAGCCAAGGAGATGCTGCTGCTCTCTGAGTTGCTCAAAAAGAGCATCAGATCTCCCATTTTCTAGACCTAAGGAAGCAGCAGTGGGATCACACAGCTAAAAGCACATGGAAACAGAAGGATGATCCCCTGGGCTCTGCAGGATTGAGTCAACCAGGAAAAACACCCTTGAGTTGGGACAAATCAGAGACAAAAACATCAGTTTTATCCTTCACCGCCACAGCTCTTATTACCATTCCAATTCAAGGGTTTAGAGAAAAACCCCATCAGTCCTTACCTGTATGGAAGTGATGGAAGCTGAGTGGCCCTGCAGGACGGCGAGGGGGGCACAGGTCCGGAGGCACCACACCCTGACCACCTTGTCACAGCTGCCCGCGGCCAGCAGAGTGTTCTCGTAGTTGACAGCCATGTCCGAGATCTCGGCCGAGTGACCCCGCAGGGTGGACAGCAGGCGCCCATCGTCTGTTGCCCAGATCTTCACCAAACAATCATCTGACCCCTGAAATTCCACACCAATTCCCAAAGGTTACAGAATATATGGGACATGTTCCATGCATGTCACATACGGGCCACCCTTGATGGACAGGGATACCAATCCCCATGAACTGACAGAACAGCTTTGGTGGGATTCCACAGAGGCACAACTTTATGAAGGAATTCTTCCCTGTGAAGGTGGATATATGGAAGAAATTCTTCCCTGTGAGGGTGGTGAGGCCCTGGCACAGGGTGCCCAGAGGAGCTGTGGCTGTCCCATCGCTGGAAGTGTCCAAGGCCAGGTTGGATGGGGCTTGGCGCAACCTGGGAGAGTGAAAGGTGACCCTGCCTGTGGCAGAGGTGGCACTGGATGACCTTGAAAATATTCCATCCCATCCAAACCATTCTGGGATTCCATGATTCTATGTAATGTGGAGTCTGGGGATCATACAGAGTTGAGGATTTCAATTTGATAGAAGAGAATCACAAAGTAACAGGATGGTTTATGTTGGAAGGGCAGGGACACCTGCCACTGTCCCAGGTTGCTCCAAGCCCTGTCCAACCTGGCTCCAGGGATGGGGCAGCCACAGCTTCTCTGGGCAGCCTGTGCCAGGGCCTCATCACCCTCACAGGGAAGGATTTCTTCCCAATTTCCCACCTAACCCTGCCCTCTGGCAGTGGGAAGCCATTCCCTGTGTCCTAGCACTCCATGCACAGTGTTAAACATTGACAGCTAAAAATGCAATGTTCATTTGAAAAATCTGTTGATTTTTAAATATACTCAACAAACAGCAAGGGCATCACCACAGAAATGGCTGTCACTGTATTCTGGAGAAAAACATAAAATAATTATCATGTATTCACTGACACACTACAAATCCTGGAAGATAAATTTAGTAGAAAAACAACTTGCAGCTGAACAAAGTCATGTCTGCATCTCAACTGGTGACTAAGAGGCTATTGAGGGACTCAAGAAAGAAAGAAATCAAACCAAACAAAGCAATCTTCCAAAAAAAAAAAAATCCAAATTTTAAACTTACTGTAAAAATTCTCCTCCCACTGCGATCAAAGGCAATGCAATAAACAGAGGAGAGGTGCCCCAAAATCCTCTTGTGCATCTTCATGTGTTGGTAGGTGGATGTTGGGAACAAGTGGCTGAAACGGCCACATCCAGTTAATTGCCTGGCAGAAAGGATATGAACTGGGAGAGAAAAACAAAGCAAAAAGAAGAGTGAGAGATGAATTTTGTCCAGAACTCAGAGTAAATAAATACTAAATAAATATGGTATTTATTAACAACTTTATTATTAGAAACAGTAATAAATCTGAACCTCTTCCACCTTATCAGAACATTCTGTCCAGTGTTATGAAAAGAAAGCCCACTCCTGATGGAGCCACCACAGGCTGCACCTGCTTCCTTACCAAAAATGAAAGCAGAATGAAAAGTTCCCACCACAACTAGGAGTTATTCCAATGTTCAGTTCATGAACAGGTAACAGATATATTTATCCTACACAGATGAGGAAAATCTTTAAGGAAAATTCTTGAAGGAAGAAAGGAAATTTAGGAAATTAAGGAAATTGCATGTTACTAATATCTATTACAAGAAGAGTATAATAATAGTTTCTTTTAAGTGCTTCTTTGGTGATGAAAATCTTTCTTTGGAATGGCTTCCACATCGTAAGTGAGGGTCAAAGGACTTCCACATCCACATCTCTGCATGCCTAAGGCAGTGGGATTGAAGAACAAGAAAAAGGTGGCACTGATGGAAATGAGTCCCAGTGGTAGAATGGCAGGTAAGAGAAAGATCTGCAACAACAAATTCCTTCCTATTTCCATAGCCAGCAGCCCTTCCAAGAACAGCCTAAAACCCAAATGCACAAAACCATCCTGTAAAAAACCCTTTGATTGGATGCACAATTTGAGACCATCCTGGAGTACTTAATTTCACCCATCCTATCCTATTACTATTTTCCCCAATCTATCCTCATTCACAGCACTTGAACTTTGGATTGAAAGTTTTGAGAGGCTTTTTCAGTGGCACTTGAAGATCTAACAGAGCTGTGCTGGTGGGTTTGTGGAGTCCCTGTGATAGCAGATTCCCTGGAGCAACTCCTTATCTTCTCCTGCACCTTGATGTGGGCTGGGCTTCACAAGAGCCCCACGAAGCTCTTCAGTGGCTTTCACTCCTTTAGCTTAAAAGTCTAATGAAAAACTCAAGCCATTTCTTAATTGTCTCATGATATCACTGCCAATCTACACAAAAAAAAGATCATGGAATACGTTAAAAAATTAATCTACAAAGTCAAGAAGTAGCCATTTCAAAGGGTTCCTAACCCGTAACTCCTTGTGTAAATTGATACCATTGAAGTATTTACACACAAGTAAGGAAAAGAAATTGTTTCCAGCTTTAAAGAAAGTATTTTTGTGTCTCAGTTTTAGGCTCTGAAATGTGGATTATTTTTAATCACTCAACGCAATTGAAACATGACACACAAGGGGAAAAAAAGCTGCATAAAAGATGCTTGCAAAAGCCATCAGGCTCCAGCATAACCTCACCTTCAGTCAATATTTGCTTTGCATGTAAAAACACATATTCAGCAACACTAAAAAGCAAAACACACTAAAGCAAATTAATTTACTACCTACATACTGTTCAATTGATACGTGATATTATACAGGGCCGTTAAACAAAACTGTCTCCCCGAGCAAAGTAAAACTGAAATTTTAAACTCTTTTTCCTACCTCTAACAGAGATCCCACAGTGATAAATGCTCTACAAAGGTATCTCAGCTTTGCCTACACATTATTTTATTTACTCTTCAAGTGTGACAGCTTAAAAGCTGAATTCTTAAAAATATTACACCTCCCTTTCCCCCACCCTGTGTGCCAACAGACACGGAATCATTCAGCAACATGGTGATTCTGCTGTGCCTTTCAAGGCTTCAAGCATTTCAATACATATATATTTATATATTTAAATACATAATAACAGTGTATCTGCCTGTAAGCAACTTCAAATGGCTTTGAATATTTTTTTAACCACACAAAGAACCATGTGAATCGAAAAGATACACACTCATGTCAAAATATTCCTAATAATCACAATGCTTTCTGTGTCCCCCTGCAAACCTTCTGAACATTTAGCACTGCTGTTTGCTGTAAATCCCAGAAGGAAGCACCAAAAGGCACCCAAATCCCACAGTTTTGGCACCTCACTTTTCCGGTCGATTCCCAGCCTTGCAATCAGTTCAGCTTCAGCGGATATGAAAGTAATTTCATTTTTTTTTCTGTGTTTATTTCCCTATTTGCACAATGAGAACAAAACTCCTCCATCTCCCATGGATAATTACAAAATAAAAAGCCCTGTTTATGAAATGCTTCCATCAGAGACACCCAGAACTATTGCTGAGCCATGAGGAGCAACAACTTTATCAAGGCAACAGCATCTTTGGACAAAAAAAACCTATCACTGCTTCAAAGGAACAAACCAAATATTCTCCATTCCTGTATCTTTAGGAAGATTAATACACAATTTCTAAATAGGGAATTACCCCCATGTGACAAAAATCCCTGTGAAGTTTCCTTTCTACAGCACAATGAAGTCATTGTCCTCCTAAGGCTCCAAAGCATTAAAATCCAACTACAATTCCCACATGGAGAAACAGCAACTTAGTAACCCTAAAAAATTTTACTAACCTATCTCATTAACTGATGTATTTCATGCCACACTGGGTGTAAGAGCTGCCAAGTCCACCCCCTCACTATTCCCTGCCAGGAAAAACTTTCAAGACAGTTATTTCCCATAAAAAGGGAGGAGATCCAGCCTTCTTGATAAGAAAAGTTAATTTTAACCCAACACTGAAGGGCCATCTCAGCTCCTCCAACTACCAACCTGTAAAATACAAGCATTTTTCTCTTTCTTTCCCAGTCTTTGGGCCTGGAAGACCACACCTTGAGGAAAATTGCAGTCCTTACTGCAAGTCACATAAGCTGATGACAGTAATTCCTAAATCACAATTTACCTCACATCCTACTGCAGGTGACACCACAAATATAAAAAACCCTTGCAAGAAAGCTCACCTAGGAAGAATAAACCCCAAACCTTGCAACAACCCACCAGTGAAAGCCAGACTGAAAAAACAATCATCAGACAGCCCCAACTTCAAAGTTAAATCACAACCTCAGAAGGGCTTCAAGCATTTTAGTGAGGCAAAGTCACTGGGCAGCACCAGCTTGAATTCCTGCTCTCCCTCAAACCCTTGTCTGGCTCCACTTTTTGCAAGGAAAACTAGAAAATGGGAAACTGGTGCAAATGTTTGTTTTAAAACCAGTTTCTCAGGGGTGATGAGCTCCTATCAGACTATTTTACCTCTGTAAGAAGCACTGTAACTTTGTAATGAGGACCTAGATTTTGCCCTCATCACAAATCCGAGCAGGGATCGGGTACCACTCACAGGAGAGACAAGTCAGGATTTCATAGGAATGCTGGGAAACAAACACAGTTGGCTTCCACATGGAAAACACCTTCTCAGAGAGTGGCTGTGTGGCCACAAAGAGCCTGGACCCAGGAGAAGCAGCAAAAGCACAGCATGTTCCAGCTCTGGGAGCTGCTGACCTCATGGAACTCATTTCCAGCACGAACCATCATCGATTCCTGACCCCATCCCAGCGCTGCTCTTTGGCAGGCCCAAGGTAGCTGGATCACCTTGACTGTGAATTTCCACCCAGCTGAAATGCTTGTTCACAGACACTGTGCTGAAAACCCTCTCCTTCCAAATTTTGTGTTGTTTTCACTAACAACAGCTGCCCACAGAAATATTTCCATCCATAAGGTTAGAGCAGCTCTTAAAGACTGCAAACAACCTTCTTTCTGACTTGCTTTGAGTTGCCTGCAAAAAAAAAAGCCCTGACAAAATCGAAGTAGCATCAAAAGCAGTTTTATCAGAGGGGAATCACTCCCAGTGCTGAGGTATTGCATGACCAGTCTTTCCACTTTCTGTCTGGAAGAGCACAAAGGGAACCCTAGAAGTTCCACTACAGCAAAAGCTCCCCAGAAAAGCTCGACCGGACTCTCATGCTCTGTGTTGTCCTGTTGCTGGCAGCAGGAAGCTCTGCCAGCATTTTCCCTCCCTGTCCCCCTCCCAGCAGATCACCACAGCCCCAACACACAGACACCACATCCCTGAGAATGACTTCCACAGCTCAGCACTTTCCCAGAGACTCCCCCAGCCAGAAGATTCCCAGCCCTGCACAAACACGTTGGGAAAAGGTGACACGAATTTCCCACTCCAGTTCCCCTGTGCAGGACCTCTCAGTTTGGAATATGGACCACAAGGTCCCATTCCAATCCAACAACACAGAAAGGCAACCATTGCAACTCCCAACTCTAGGAGCTGGGCCCTCCCAGTTGATCCCAGTTAGATCATCAGTGACCCCATTCTCACAGCATTTATGGTGAAAAGCTTAAATCCTTACCACTGGAAGGGAAACTTTGCACAGATTATTACACAATCATCTCATCTCACTCCTGAATACACATTAATGGGTGTCTTTCACTTCAGCCCAACTCCTGCAGCAAGTAATTCCAGAAAAGTCCATCTGCCTGAGCCAGTAGTGTGGGAATTCACAGTTATGCCAGAATACCAAAGAGGTCGGGCACACTTCTTCATCTTGCATTTAAAACAAAACACACACACTACAGCATCTCTGGCTGGCACCACTCACCAGGAAAAAAATACCCACTTTGCACAAATAGACACAGAATTTTCTGACCTCCTCTTCAGGATTAACAAGGAAAATCAAATTCCTGCCTGAAGTCAATTCCTTCTTTTAATATTTATACACATTTTCCTCTCTCAGTACTAGTTTATATAGCTACACCAAGGACTGTATTCTTCCAGGAATCAATACTTATAAAAATCAATTCCTGGCTTTGAAAGACCCTTTTCCATATAATACCTCTGCATTTCTTAAAAAAAAAAACCAATTAGGAAAACACCCAAACTAAACAATTATTCTGTTCTTTAAGTCACTAAATAGTTACCAAACAAGCAGTAGAGCCCTTTGCCATGAAAGCATGACAAATGCTGAAGTCCAGTCTGCCAGGATGCCTCATTAATAATACCACATATTCCAAAAACACACACTCTGATGAAAGAATTGATCCAAGAATCCATGCAGAAATACAACCAGAGAAGTTGTGTGCAATAAATCTACAATGCAGACCATTAGTAATCCATCAGCACAACTGCTCACAGTAAAGTAACTGCAGAACCAGCCTAAAATAATAAATACACAGATAGGGTAGAAAGAGAAAACTGCCAGCACCATCCCTACTTCCCCAAAGGGAGGGAGGACTCCCTGACAAACCAAGCAAATGTATCCATTTGCACAAACAGAGATAAAATACCCTCAGAAGAAACAAACCAGATTTACTTTTATGCCTGCAAGAATCAATTTTTTTGCTATAAAAACAGTTAATGAAAGTTCGAGCCATACAAGGCAAACACTTGAGTTTATATAAAAAAGAGCAGCTCTGTGATGAGATGTAAGCTGAGAGCTCACATATATCTGAGTTTTATACAAGTTCTTTATCTAATTGTGTGGACAACGAGGCTGAAGGAACACAAATGTTGCTTTGGTGATTATTTCCTTTTTGGAGAGGGATGTTGCAAGCAGTCTGTTTTCTGTCATAATCCAGCTAAAAGGAATTCTTGAGTCAAAGAAGTTCCCTGGGAGCCAGACGCTTTGTTCTGGCTAAGATTCCATAATGATTCCAGGATTCCACGCTCCTCTGAAAAAACCCATCCAATCTTTCAAGCACATGCACATATTACAGAGGTGCACCATAAAAAATACCCAAGCCCATCACCCTGCAAACAACCATGCAAGCTCTGCAAAACGTGGCTACACATAATGTGGAAAATCCAAGCCTGAATAACACAAAAATTATCCTGTTGTCAGGGAGAGACCTATTTTAGACTAATTCATCATGAAATGTTAGAGAAAATATTAACGCAAACCCATAGTAGTGTTTTAGTCAGGGACTTTCTGTGGGCAAGAATAAACACAGAGAGGAGAAAGATCCATTTTAGGACTACCAAACTCACCCACGTTTGGTGGCTTCCCGTAGTTCACTGGGAGTTCTGGGGGTCGGCCCCTGTGCAGAGCTGCAAACGCAGATCCTTTCCATAGCGTGTGTCTGAAGTCTGCACCAGCAAGAGTGACAAGGGACAAAAAAACCCCAATACATTAAATAATCAAGAGATCAAGCACCACTGCCAGCAGCCCAGAACAAGATTTGTCTCGTTTGACCGAAACAGCTGGTCAGAGATTCCTCATTTAAAGATTGTGACTCTGATTTCAAGGTCCTCAGCACTGTCACTGTAAATGGTTTCAACTTGTTTTTGCTTAATTTGGGTGATTATTGACTCTAAATCCACGGAGAGAAGTGAATTTAAAAAGTGGGTGCACTTTGTATTGAGGCAGGACTGAACCCTGTCGTGTTTTCCTTCTGCAATCCCAACATTTAAAGCAACTCTGCTTAGGAACTGCACATTTGAGAATACACATTTTGCTGTCTAAAAGTGGGAGAAATGAGGGTTTTTTCCAATAAATCTGTTTTCCTGCAATTTGTGGCAATGTGCCCTCCTTTCAGATTGTCTTCTGTACCCCACCCCCCCAAAAAAATCATTGTTTTAAAGTGAAGACTGTTCTCTTTAAAGATTCTCCAGCTCTCTGCTGCCAACTGGCCTTGAAGAGGCTCCTCTCTAGAACAATAGTGATTTTTCTGAGACTGTTCAAAGTGCCTCAGAAATTAGACCTGGATTTCTTCCATTTCTGGCCATCTGGAGGGAGAGAAATGAGCTTCCACGGTGAGTAAGTACCAAAACAGAAGGGCAGTGCTGCAGGTTGGTGGATCTGTGTGGCACTGTGTAGATCTCTGAACATAAAGTGCACAAGCTGAGGTGACTCAGAGACTCCTGAGAGCACCTTCTGATTAAACCCCAAACTGCTGCACAGAGTATTAAATGATACTCATTCAAAACAGCACTCAGACTTCCTAAAATAGATCCATCCACCTAAACCCTTCTGTTCCCCTGCAGAAAAATGTTTATTTTCTCTTTACATTTTGCTGCTGTTTGCTTCTAAGCTGCAAACTGAGTGTGAAATGAAGGAATGTTGCTCTGCAAACCTGAATTGCTGCACCTAATTACAGCAAAGCACAGACAAAACAAAACTGTGCAGGGCAACATGTTTGGGAAGAGCACATCCCTCCAGGAGATATCCAATGGATCAGCAGATGCTCATCAGCATCACAGTGTGACTTCACAGGACGCAGGGAATTAACTGCTCAACTGCCACCAAAACAGGAAGGTCCTGCTCCACCATCCCTCCTCCTCTGCCAGGATCATGCTCCTCCTCCTGTGTCACCTCCAGCCCTGTGATCCTTTTCCACCAGCTCATTTAATTCACTACAACAAATTTTGCAACATTTCAGCTCTCTGAATCAGCACATCACACGATCAAGGAAGTTCTGGCTCCTGCAGGGAGGAAGTGGCAGGGGCATGGAGTGAGGAGAGAAGGAGGAATCACTTCAATAGCAGATGGCTCTCAGATCTCTTTAGTTCTAACACAAAACTGCTCTCAGGATCATTCTCTCAAGCAGAGAGAGGTTTTCAAAGGGAATAGGACTGGTGCTCTCCTCATGAAAGGAATGGGGGCTTTCAAATTAACTTGATGCAAGGACAAGCAGGAATTGTCACTGAAGAATCAGCCTGGCCTTCTTTTACTCCCTAAATGCTGCCCCAAATGCCACCACCCTGTCCTGTGTCTGCACAGCCAGGGCATCAAAGAATGGAAGAAATCAGGCTGAAAAATAGCCCAGCTCAGTGATTTTAGACACAGATGTGTGTAAATATATATGGAAAAAATGGCATTTTTCAAATGGATCAAACTCTCAATCCCATTCACATCGTTTACACAAACACCAACACACTGGGAAAGGAGGCAGAGGAAGTAACAAGATCAGGCAACTGTAGGCAAGAATTGCTTAAAATGGCATTTTCAACCCAAGAAAATATACCAAACAGGGCCAGCAACAATTGCATTTTAGGAAGAAAAAAGCTGACAAGCACAGCAGACAAACGAGGGCTCATGCAAACACACAGTTATCCCAAAAGGAATGGAAACAAAGGGGGGTTAATCATTAAAATAGAATTTGAGCCCAGAGAAATTGAGAATCTTACCTTTTGCTGCCCTCAGGAGAGACTGGCGCCCGACACCCAGCAAAGTCTGCACCCCCAGCACACTCTGGGGGATTTCCTTGTCTAAGAGGGGTCCAAGTCTCTCACAGATCCTAAGAAGATAATCTGGAGGGATGTGTGCATTGACAGCCACCTAAACACACAAACAACACAGACATTTGAAAACTGGTTTATTTTGCCTTCTATTGGTAGTACTTTGCTTCATATTCAACTGTAAAGTTACTGCAACCAAGCCTGAAAACCCCTTCAGAATTAATTATACTGCATTTTAAAGTGATGTGGAGTGTTGCAAAAGCCAGAGCAGAAATTTCAGGTTCTAACAACTCAATTGTAAATTTAGGATATACCTTAGTAAGAAACAAAAATCCCCTGAAACTTGGAGCTCCCAGTGCAGTGCTCTGCTCAAACAACTTTTTTTAAGCCTTTTTACCCTTCAGTTCATCCTCTTCCCATTTCTTGCTTAACTGAAACACCTTTGCATTTACATTACTGTATGACTCACATACGCAAAAAAGAATAAAAATGTTAAAAATTACCTAAAACCCCTAAACATTACCCTGAAATCAATACTCAGTCTCCAGTTTCCAGCTCCTGCAAGTAAGTATCTTTAAGAGACACATGTGTAGGCTCCAATTTTGCCATGTTGGGAAAACATCCTTTATTTTTCCCTCTGGACAGAGACTTTTTTCTATGCAGTGACAACAGTTTTTCTGACACTCTGTTCGAACAACAAATAAATTGTGCCTCATTATTCAGAATGTCCTGCACTGCCTGATTGCTGTATTTACAAAGTGTCAGGAAAAGCTGCCCATCAGAGCTCCTTTGACATGGGATACACAGCTCCATCCGCCTCTTTTCATGGATCAACAGCCTCCTGCCTACCCAGATCCCAGGGATGTGCCCAGCTCCTGCCCCAGCACACCGAAGGGAGTGCCAGGCATCAGGAAGGAGGAAAAGGTCTGTAATTCCCTCAGCCCTGCTGCCAAAATATTGTTCATTCAACTGTGTCATCAAACAGATTATTAGAACACGTCGTTGGGAATTTTTTCATTCCAATTGGGCAACAGCAGTGGAGCTGCAGGACCCAGCACAGTCAGGCAGGGCTGGATAATGTCACCACCTGCATCATGAGCAGGATCAACACTGTTCCATAATTAAGATTTTAAGCAAAAAGAAAAAGAGAAATATATCTAATTAAATATAAAAATTATCAGTTAACTAAATCCAACTAAAAACTCTTCCAATGTGAACAAAACTCCTGGAGAAGAGGTAAGTTTCTCCCTCTACTCATCCCTCAGTCACTGCTGGTTAAAGAATCCTCTCATCAATCATGATGATTCTAAAGATCCAAAAATCATCATTTTTTCAGTGCAGGAATGAGAAACCCAATGAGTGCATTAACATGTTCTCATTTCAAGACTTTTCATCCTGTCAGTGATGACAAGATCAAGAAATGACCCTGTGAATGCTCTCCTGCACTGACAGGTTTCTCCAGTCATTTTAGCTTTTTTCCCCCAAAAGCAGAGTTCCAAAATTATATTGGCACCTTCCCAGTGGTACAGCCAGTGAAGTTCAGTGTATGAGCATGAATTGTCTTTCACTGTAAATGATGGGATATAAAAGAAGTTGAAATGAGAGAAAAGGATAATCCAGACTTTGGTATTTGCCTCTCATTCTGACTCATTCCTGAAACACTGCAAATGTGTTCCTGCTACAAAATATTTTATGATGCTGCACCAGCCTCCCTTCAGGGTGTAAGATTTCTGGAAGGGTCTGAAAGGGAAGTTCTAGCGAGAGAGTCTGCAATTAGGTAAAATCTGAGTATGAAATTCTTGTTTCCATCTCTGATAACCAGCAACAAGCCCCTCAGTCACCAACTGCCAATATACAGCAATGTATCAAGCTCAAGATTAAAAGATCAGAAAGACCAACCTAAAAGCTCTGGAATTTCACTACTTACCAAAAGAACCCAAAGCATACCATTCTCTCTGGAAATGTAAAAAATCCAAACCATTTTCCCAGTGTAGCATAGCAAACACTCCCCTTGTCACCCCGGAGCTGGCTTGGGAGTTTCACCACATTCCATGGCTAGGAAGGTGCTGAATTAAGCCTGGCAGCAAATATCCCACTGCAGAGACAGAGCCCAAGTTGTTCCACAAGCAGTCCTGACTAACTCCAGAATGGAAAAGGACTTGGTGGCTTAAAGATGAAGGCACAGTTTCATAGGGAATAGCAAAGAGCAAACACTGACACACATGGGGCCTGACAGCATTCCCAGGTCACACTTCTTTCCCTGCACATTTCCATGTTTCCACAACCCACAACAGCCCCAAATAAGCAGCCCTTAATCTGAATATTACCACTGCTGTTACTAACAAACAACTCCATAGGCAAGCAGCAAGCAGCAAATTCTCCTGGTGATTTTTTTTCCATAATAACTTCCAGAAAAAATGCTTAAATCACAGCCCAGAGCTAAACAAGCAACTCTATTTTCAGGTTCCCAAAAGAACTTGACTCAAAAATCCTTCCTTTCACCTCTGTGTGAGAGAGCTGTAAATGGATTTTAAGTATTTTTCTAGAACATGAAGCTGCAAACATCCAGCTGAAAAAAACAGAGTCTCCCAGATCAGATTTTCCTTAAAAGAAGGATAGAAAAAGGCAAAGGTACAGCTACACCTCTTAGTGTGCATTTGTCCAAAATATTTTAGAAGATAATTAGGAAGTATTTTAGAATATAATGAGAAAATATTTTACAAAATAATCAAAAAATTGGGAAAAAATTAAGATGAGTAATACAGGCCCAAACTATGCATGTTAAATAAAGCAGAGCTGAAAATGTGCTAAATGAGAACAAATGCTGCATCTTGGGATAAATCATAAAGAAAAAATGTTTTGTTGCCTCAGGATGTGAAAAACCCTATAAAAGTTAAAATATGAGAGGACAAGAATGCAATAGTACCACAGAAGAGTTCTCTGACACAGTAACCACACAGGTACAATGAATCTAAAAAGTGAAGGATTAAGTGAAGTAAATCCATTCTTTTTAAAAAAATCTCCTCTTTTTTAAAAAACTCTCCCAGTCCTGACTGATTGAGTCGGGCTGAGATAAGCTGCTCCAGTGATAAGCATAAGGAAAGAACAATTAGTGAAGTCACGTCAGGGCTCAGAGAAATTCAACCCCTGAACCTGTTCATGGTCCTGTGGTTGGATGCATCAGCTTAGACACCACAAGCACAGAGTCCCTCCTGGAGCTGGGAGAAGCAGCTTCCTGATCCCTGAAACAAAACCCCCTGGCGTGACTCTGATCCCTGCTTGGACAACCTTCTCAGGCACAGGGTGGGATTCTTGGGGTGCCTGTGCAGGGACAGGAGTTGGATTTGATGATCCTTGTGGGCCCCTTCCAAGTCAGGAGTCTGTGATTCTACAGCTGCTGACAACTCCTCCTCCAAGGAAGGTTTCAATAAACAGGGAACAAACAACCCAAAAAGACTCTTTGTGATTACTACTTGAAATAAGATGCCTGTCTTCCCAGAGATGGGAACCAGGGAGCTCTGGGAACAATCTCTTTTGGGAAGCCCAGTGGAACATCTCTTCAAAGCACAGATTTGAGGCAGGAGCTGCAGACTGGAAAGAGGCAGCGACGTGGCCCTTCAGGAGCTGCTCTGTCCCCATTCCTGGTGGGTAGGCCCAGCTGGGCCTCAGCAGTGGATTTCTATCCTCCAGGTAGTCATCCAAAACTTCCTCATTTGCCAAAATAGCCATCAATTAAGAATCAATTGACAACTGTATCAAAAAGCAGTGGAGGAGGCCAAAAGGCCGAGGCAGCTGAGCAAGCAGGAAATTACTCACGACCTCAACTAGGGAATCTCAGTAAAAGGAAGCTCAGACACTGGACCTGCACAAGATGCCAACAATATGCAAATAGACAGGAATTTAAAAAGCCTTTACCCACTGGGGTCCTCAGAGAGAACAGGTTGGAACGACCATGCTACCACATGACATTTTCCTGAGGTGACAAAACCGTAACATCTCTGCTCTGCTAATGCTGGGATTGGCAGGATCTATAAATACCAGCACCTCGGACTCAGGGCTAGTTTTAAATCAATGCAGATGGGCAAGGCAGGAACTCAGAGCCAAATCCCATAAGCTGTTCCATACCAGCACAGCCGCTCATGGATGCAAATTCCCCACTGTTCAACAACAGTTGATTTTCTGTTTTGCCTGGAATTACATGTTTTTCAGCACAAAGACCAAACCAGGCTGAGCCAGAAGACTCAGCCCATCAGAAAGTTCTTAAAACCAGAGCAGAGCCAGTCACCTTTATCAGGAATAAACAAAGATAATGTGGAACAGCAGGTCACTGGAGACTGTGCTGATAATCAGAGACATTCAGCTTGACTCATCTGTACAGCAGCTGACTCCACACCGAGCTGCTGCAGCTCATTTAAAACCAGAGCACTAATTGCCTGCAAGTTGGACACACTTCAGACCTTCACAAGGCCACGTTGGACAGGGCTTGGAGCAACCTGCTCTGGTGGAAAGTGTCCCTGCCTATGGCAGGGGGTAGACTGGGACAGGCTTGAAGGTCCATCCCAACCCAAACCAGTCTGGGATTCTGTGATTCACTGACCCTCCCCTTTACAAACACATCTCATGTCTCAAGACCACCAGCAGCCACTGACAAAGTAAAACCACTGTGGAGTACATCTGGAGAGTTCAGCCTGGAGAAGAGGGGACTGAGGGGAGAGTCATCAGGGGCTGCAGCTCCTCCTGAGGGGCAGCTCCAATCTCTGTTCCCTATGAGAGGGACAGGACTCAGGGAATGGCTGGAGCTGTGTCAGGGGAGGCTCAGGCTGGAGATCAGAAAAGGTTTTTTCCCCAAAAGGTGTCAGGCACTGCCCAGGCTCCTCAGGGAATGGGCACAGCCCCAAGGCTGCCAGAGCTCCAGGAGCGTTCAGACACTGCTCCCAGGGATGCACAGGGTGGGATTTTTGGGGTGTCTGTGCATGGCCAGGAGCTGGACTGATAATCCTGTGTGTCTTCCAACTCAGGATACTCTGTGACTCTGTGATTACCTAGACAGGCAGCCACATGCTGCAGACAAAAAGTGCTCCAACACGAAAATAAACAGGAAAAACAAAGGGAACACAAATGCACATAAACTTGCATTCTGTGTGGTTTTGCTCCATAGGTACAATTCTTATTAGCGTTGTCTTAAATTACTCGTCTGTCCTGTGATGCCTGACATATAAAGTAAAAGATTAAATTAAAAAAAAATAAAAAGAAACAAAGAAAACTCACAGAGAGCTTTCAGATCTTGCCTGAAAACTCAAGTGAAGTGGGAGTAAACATTCCCTAGATAAAAACCACCCAGTAGCCATTGGGCTGTTTCATCTTTATCACTCCCAAAATCCCAGGAGCAGTAACAACATACTGAGTGGCCACAGTGTT
Source organism: Vireo altiloquus (assembly GCA_013396875.1). Lineage (NCBI taxonomy): Eukaryota > Metazoa > Chordata > Aves > Passeriformes > Vireonidae > Vireo > Vireo altiloquus. Next base: position 167,460 of record VZRF01002083.1, read on the forward strand.
GGCATATTTTCTGAAAAACACCACTCCGAACCTGAACAGCCACACTGAGGACTGAAAACAAAGCCGAAGCACCAGAACAAGAAATACTCTGTCAGGATACTGGGCACACAAACAAACCAGACTTCTCAGGGTTGTAAACTCTCATCAATTCAATTACCTGCCCAACCAGAGTAGCCGCACCATCCAGCTGAGATTGTAAATGATTTTGGGTTTCTGTCTGTAAAACGCTATCAGAAATGGGTAGGAAAAAACCCTTTACCTCCAACTGCTGGCATCTCCAATTTAATTTTGGTTCATTATGTGCCTGAGATAATTAAAATGAAGGTTGGAGCACTTTGTGTCCTTCACAACCCTGGCCCTGTTCTGAACACGGCATTCAGACATTCAGTCAGCCCTGAAGTTGAGGAGCTCAGGTTAATAAACAATCATATGCAGCCAAAAGTCCAAATTCCAAACACAGCAAACCCTAAGCAATGAGGGAAAAAAAGCCTTTCTTCAACATCCTCAACACTCTGAGAATGAACAGAGAGAAACTCAGCTCATCCCACCTGGCATCAACCTGTCTCACTGTAATGATTCATTTATAATCCTGGTCCTTACTGTAAACCATGAGAAACAGTTAAACAATATTAGATAAAAAGGCAAACTAAAAGCATTGATTAGTGCTGATTAGTTTAACACATAAGAAAAAAAAATCTAAAATTTAATTATGATGAGTTTATACAGAAAGAAGAAACTTCTCATTAACTCTGTAACTGACTTAAAAATTGTTTTTCTCTCATTTCTGAAATATTAAAGAAAAGTACATGTTTCAACATGTTCACAAACACATTAAAAAAACGGTTTTAAGGCTCTTCTGGGCCACACAGAATGAAAGGAAAAAAATTATAAGTTAATCTAAGTGATAGGCAGAACCACTTTGTCTGACATCAGACTTCACAGCGACACTGCTAATATTCCTCTTGCATACTGGGTGCAGTCACAAGGTTAATCTGAGACAACCCACAGTTAGATATCAGATTCTCTAAGAAGACCATAGAACACCAAAATTTACTGAATGCAGAACTCACTCTACATCTGCTCACTCAATTTACACTCCCTGAATGATCCACAAGAGGTGTGAGGAAGCCCAGCTTCCACCTGATATTGTGAATAGGCTTTGGAAAGGCAGCAAGTCCAAAGGTCTCCTCTGGACACAAGGAGTTCTGTCCACACCTGAGCTTCTACAATGTCGCTAAAGTGGAAAATCACCTCCTAAGCCAGATGGAGAGGAGTTTGTGCAACAGTCATGGCAAAATCCCACGTCACCATTGCTCCATGGGAGCCGGGAGAGGCCAGGACGTGCTTTCCATTCCTTCCAGGTGAGGTGCCAGAGGTATCAATGCTATAAACACTACTGGGAAGTTTACAGCGTTCCAGCTGCAAAGTGCTACATCAGCGCCACACGTCATTGCCCACAGCTCCCAGAAATGAAACCAAGGCCGTCTGGGCCCTTTGGAGAAGGACTGGAACGACTTCAGTTTTGTCTTTTTGACACAGACACATGTCGGGGGGTGCGGGGCCAAGGGCCACCCCCCACCCCCGGCCCTGCGGAGGGACTGACCTTCCTCAATGACACACATTCACAGGGTTTATACCTCAGCAAAAGCAGCCACTCCGTGTATTTCACCGGCATTTAACAACCACAACATTACACTTCCTAACCCCTCCTTTCCTGCCTGACACCAGGCCGCGGTGAGGGGCGGGTTTCGCGCAGGCCGCCGCAGGCCGGGAATCCCTGACCCAGCCCGGTAGCGCCGGGCCCGGCGGCACGTCCGGCACGTCCCCCCCGCCGGGCCGCGGGAGCGCGGCCGAGCCCGGCCCGGA
>VZRF01002083.1:169409-196149 GCA_013396875.1 Vireo altiloquus
GTGGAACACACAAACGGGGCTAGGCGGGGGGGACGCGGCGCCCGGTGCGGCGGCGGCAGCGGCGCGGGGAGCGGGGGGAAGTTGTCGGAAAAGTCAGGAGTGAAACTTGTCTTACCAGGTCCTCGAAGCTCCGGCGGTGCTCCTTGCCCTGCCAGTCCAGGCGCCGTGGGATCAGCTGCGGGAGGGACACGGGGACGGGGGCGGCCGTCAGAGCCCGAGTGACCCCTCCCCGGGGAGTCCCCCCCGGTGCCCGCCCGCACCCCCCGGCATGGGGCTCCCCCGGTCGCTGCCCCCGGCCCCGCCGCGGGGCAGCCGCGCTCCCGCCCGGTGTCCCGGGCGGAGATGGGCTGGGTTAGACGGGGCAGGGCAAACGCCGACCCCGCCGTCCCGAGGGCTTCCCCCGTCCCGCCGGGGCAGGCGCCTCACCTGGTGCTCCTCCAGCTCCTCCACCAGTACCTGGGGACAGAGGGACACACAGACACACACAAAGGACGTGAGTCCGGCGCCCGCAGCGCAGCGGCTCCGCCGCCCCGTCCCGTCCAGTCCCGTCCCGTCCCGTCGCCGCCCGCCCGGCCCGGCCGGAGCGCCGGCTCCACGCTCACCTGGGCGGATTTCTTGCAGGGTCCGGACTGCAGGAACCGTGCGATCAGGTAGTAGAGCTCTGCGGAGGGGCGGGGGAGAGCGGGTTAGACACGGTTAGAACGGGGAGGATGCGGAGCGCAGCCCCCGCCGCCAGCGATACCCACCGGCTTCCAGCTGGGTCGGGGCGGCCGCCGCCGCCATCCTCCTCGGGAGGGGGAGGGGAGGTGGCGGATGGCGCCCCGGGGGGACTCGGCTCCTAGTGCGGGCGCAGCCCCATGCCGGAGCGGCGGTGCCGGTGCGGGGCGCGGNGCGCCCGCCACTTCCGGGCGGCGGCTGAGGGAGGAGGAGGAAGGGGAGGAGGAGGAAGGGCCGGGCCGGGAGAGCCGGGATGTGCCTGAGGGGTCTGGCCGCCGTCACGGGGCAGCACTGAGCCGGGCTGTGCTTCAGAGGGCCTGGTAGGCGTCACGGGGGAGCGGTAACGGCCTCCGTCCTCGCGGCTTCGGCCCTCAGGGCCTCAGCGCTCCCCGTTCTCCCCGTCTCCGCCGTCACAGTTCCGGCCCTTGCGGCTCCGGCCCTCACGAGTTCAGCCCTTCCCAGCCCTCACGGCTGCAGCGTTCCCGGCCTCAGCGTTCTCCTGGCAGCGCCTGGGAGGTGGAGCCCCATGTGTGCCTCAAATTAAGCCGTTTTTAAGAGACTGAAGGGATTCAGGAATCTTAGGCATCCTGTCGTGGGTAGGGGGATGGAGCCCACGCGTGTGCCATGCAGGGGACGCAGGACTGCGAGGTGGGGAGGTGACAGCCCTCCCTGGCTCCCGGTAAACAAAGGCTGACTGCAGGGAAGGGGCTCAGGTTCGCGTGGCTTTAGGAGTCAAAGTGTTTGCTCCCAGTGACCAGGAAATTAAAATGCGATTAATACAGTGCCAGTTCTCCTCAAGGATCAAAGGGGTCAGGGTCAGTGTAGATAATTTTAATGGAAATAAATCTTTTTCCATGGGAAGCATCCTGTCAGAGCTCCTGAAATCAGTGTCACTTCAACAATAAGTTGCATCAAATGAATTGTATTTTATCTCAAGTACCTGACATTGGGTGTTAGAACTCCAGAGCCTTGGCAGTGTAAAAACCGCTGTCATCATGGAATAACAAAGGACAACCTCTCCTCATACCTGTAATACCGAGAGCTGAATCACTGTGAGTCGATGCTCTGGAAATATTAAGAATAAATTCAGTTTGAGCATATATTTATAGGAGCTGCTCAGGACTGGGTTTGCTGTGAAGCACTGGCTCAGAGTTTCCTGCTGGCAGCTCCATGGGGTGCCTCCAGGCACCCAGCCAGTGCGGGGAGAAGGATTTGGGGATTTGGCATTAGCAATTCACGTAATTCACCTGTATTCACTTATCCCTTCATCCACCTGTGGAAGTTGTTTTGTGCCAGGAGCTTGGATTAACTGGATGATGTATAGTCCACATTTCTTCATCATCCTCTGAAGTTCTTGAGTTGTTAGTGACAGTTCATAGGATCATGGTTTGGTTTGGTGGAATGGATCTTAAAGCTCATCCTGCTCCACCCCCTGCCATGGGCAGGGACACCTTCCGCTATCCCAGGGTGCTCCAAGTCCTGCCCAGCCTGGCCTTGGACACTTCCAGGGGTCCACAGCTTCTCTGGGCACCCTGTGCTAGGGCCTCACCACCCTCACAGTAAAATTTTCTTCCCGATATCCCACCTAACCCTGTCATCTTGCAGTGGAAAGCCATTTTCCCTTCTCCTTGTCCCAAGTCCCTTTCCATCTTTTTTGTAGGCTCCAAACAATTGGAATGTTTTCAGGGCAGGTTCATTGCTCAGCTCACCAGTGGCAGAGATGTGAGGTGCCACCTCACCAAGATGCAAATTCCAGTGGCCTCCCAATAGTAACAGCTCTCCCAGCTGGACCCCAGAGCCTTGAAAGCTGCAGAGCAGAGCTTCCTGGGAGAGACAGTGTGAAACTGCTGCTGTCAGAATAAATTCCCAGGCAGGAAAAGCACACACTGATTCCACTCTCCAGAGAGGTAATGTTTCTCCCACCTGTCTTCGGAGCCCAGAAGTGCAAGCTTATCTTTTCATGCATGATGGGAAGGCAAAGGAGAAAACACATGAGGTTTTATAATATACCCTGAAAGTACAAATCCATCTTCCTGAGCTGAATAGAATTCCATGTCAGGGGAAAACCAGCCCCATGAATACTGCCCAGCACCATGTCCTGGGGCATTCTGGGTGCCAACAGCTCCTTAATATATCCATGCTCAGTTGAGACTCCCACCTGTGGAGCTGCCTGCAGCCCTGGGATCCCCAGCACAGGGAGAACATGGAGCTGTTGGAGCGAATCCAGCGCAGGCACCAAGATGATCAGAGGAATAGTGCAGCTCTGCTGTGAGGAAAGGCTGGGAGAATTGGGATTGTTCAGCCTGGAGAAGAGAAGCTCCAGGGTGACCTAATTGTGGCCTTCCAGTACCTGTGAGAGGAGCCCACAGAGAAGATGGAGAGACTACATGGGCCTGGAGTGCCAGGACAAAGGGAGATGGCTTCCCACTGACAGGGGCCAGGGTTAGGTGGGATATTGGGAAGAAATTCTTCCCTGTGAGGGTGGTGAGGCCCTGGCACAGGGTGCCCAGACAAGCTGTGGCTGCCCCATCCCTGGAAGTGTCCAAGGCCAGGTTGGACGGGGCTTGGAGCACTCTGGGATAGCGGAAGGTGTCCCTGTCCATGGCAGAAGGTGGGATGGGGTGGGCTTTAAGGTCCCTTTGAACCCAAACCGTTCTGGGGTTCCATGATTCTGTATTTCTTTAGGAATGTGACATTTCCTCTGCACCTTCTGGTGCCTTGCTGAATCTCTCCACTCATTATTTGCTTTTAGTTGAGCTTGGGGGTACACAGGTGAAGCTGCAGCACCTCCAGACAGGATTGCTCTGTTTGGGCCTGTCTAGAGCCCATGGGAATTTCTGCAGTAACTACAAGGGGCTTTCAAAAGCCTGGGATAGAAAATACTCCCAAAGTAAGCTTATCCATGCCTTGGTCGTGTCCTTCCTGCAGCATTCCAGCTGGGAGCCTGGCCACATCCTCCTTGCTTAGTGCTCAATCCATGACCTTGTATCAGTGCTCAGCTGTGCTCAGTGTTGCTCCACTTTGTGGCTCGGATGGATTCCTGCATCAGCAGGAGGGGAGAGTGTTAGGAATGCCCCAGGTGTGTCCTGTGTGTGCTGCAGGGCACAGCTGTGCAGGAACTGCACCAGGGAAGGTACAAGCAGCATTCCTTGTTCCCAAACAGCTCTTAGGGAACTTCCCTCAGCCTGGCTGTGGCTGGACTGTGCTGCTGTGCAGTCACTCCGGAGCTTCTTCCCAACATTCCTGACTCCCTGGCACCTCAGCTTCCTCTCCCTAACACTCTCCCAGTTGCCTCCTTACTCCCCAAGCCTGCTACAAGGGCTGTGATCGATACCTCTTCCCACCTCTCCTGGGTTTTCCCCTCCAGGAGTCATGTCTGGTGAGTAATGCCCATCCTCTCTTTCCCCAGGAGCTCCATTTCCACACCACACGCGGATCCTGCAGCTCCATGACTCATCTTTTTCCAGATCCTCTGCATCCAAGCAGCAGCATGCTGGGGGTGATAGTAAATCTCGGAGTGAAAGCAGGATTTTATGGATGTGCTGATTCATCTTTCCTCAGAGCACAGCTCTGTTATGTAAATGCCAGCAGCAGCTGGTGGCAGGAGGAGGGAGAACAGACTAGTGGGCCACGGAAGGATTCAGGAGCAGAGATGCTTTAAGGTAGAATCTGGATTGTAGCTGTTTCTTTCCATACTGCTCTTTAAATAAATAAAAACTAAAGTTTTTGAGGGATTTTAGGAGTAGGAGCTGATGGCATTCAAATACCCATTGCTTCTCTCTGTTTGGTGTTGTAGGGAGTTTTACTCTCGGTTGTGGTTGAGAGTAAAACTCAAACCCCTGTTTAATTTGTCTACAAAATTAAATGAACAGTCAGCTTGTTACACCAGGTAAAGGTGTCTCTCTCGTATTTTATTAATGATTATTCTGTCCTCATGAGTCAAATCCTGCTTTAGCTGTGTGTGAAAACAGGATTGTGGTTTGGCACAGTCAGAAATGTACAGTTAAAAATCAAGAAAAGAAAGTTTAGAGTGGAATTGTGCAGGTGTGGTGGGTTTACCTGCATTGTACCTTTCCAGTAAATGTAGATGGGGGTGCACATGCCTGAATCCAGCTGGATGTAAACACTGGAACAAATTAAGCCTTTTTAGCTGCTTTTTCTTCTTTTTTTTGTTTGTGTGTGTGTATTTTCTGTGCACATTTCATAGAATACCCTAAGTTGGAAGGAACCGACAAGGATTTCTATGAACATCCTGCTCATCTTGGGCCTTTCACTATGGAGCTCAAAGGCAAACAAGGATAGTAGTTAAATTAAATCCAAGTTTTTGTTTAACTGATTAAAAAAAAAAGAATTAGAGCTGTTTAGAAGGAATTTAGGAGTTGGTGCCTTGTGCTACATATTTGTGAGGAAAGGAATATTGAAAAGTCCAGGCTTATTTTAAGATCTTTAAATACAGAAAAATCAAATTTTGCTATCATAGTTTATTTTAAAAAATAAATGAGGTGCAAAATAATTAGCACTAATCACAGTTGCTGGAGTGCAGGGCTTGTTTGTGCAAACCAACACCCTGTTTTTGCAGGACAAATCTCCGAGTTCCCACTCCTTCCTGTGGTTTTTTGCCTCCACAAGAGCTGTTAAATAATAACTAAATAGCTGTTAGATATTACACAAGATCTGCTCTAGGATTTTTTTGCTATTTTTAATAATTTAATATTTAATTTCTCTGCTGCATCGTTCCAATCATTCCTCTAGATGGTGCCAGACATCCAGGAGTTGGCTGTAACATTATCCCATAGGCAGGCGATGGAGGAACAGCCAGGACGCCACTCGCCTTTGTTTCCAAATTCTATCTTGCAATAGTTCATCTTGTTGATAAATTACTTGTTCTGGGTGATGTAAATATGATGTTTTTTCCTTTTGAGAATCCTAAAATCCATTCTGCAGAGCCTAAATTCCACCTGCCTGCAGCAGTGTCATCCCTTGCTCCGTGGGCTGATCCATATCTCATATTCCTTATGGCAGCCATTAGCTGGTGTGAGCTGTGATCATTGTGTGCAGCCCTGCTGCGACTGGGAAACTTAATCTGCCTGGTTTGCAAAGCAGTGAAATTTCTGCCTATTGTCTAAACATTTCTCCTTATCTCTATTTCACACAGGAATGCCAAATCCAGCTGTGGCTGAAACACCCAGGGAAAAGGGCAGCTCTGTGTCCCTGTGTGTTCTGGGCTCTGCCAGCAGAAGGATCAGGGGAATGATGTCAGTGTCAGGTCCATCCTCAGCTTCTCTGAATTCCAACTTTGTACCTCAAAGTGCCTGGAACTCCTTGAGTTTTATAGCAGCAAAATTACTACTGGGTGTAAGTGACCTGGTAGGTTTTGTTACTGTTGTGTTACTACTGCACTCAGCACCATCCCTTCTGAGGGCCTAATTCTGCCTAGTGCCCCCTGGTTGGGATCAAGCCTCCTGTTCCCAACTTTTTCCAGCTTCTCCTGAGATGCCTGTGGCTGCTACCAGTCCAGGAGTCCCCTGCACAAGGATCTCACCCCCAAATATACCACCTGATAGCACTACTGGGCTAATTCAGCAACTTCAAGTCATGCTAAATATTTATAAATGATCCTTTGATGTTTGGTTTGTGATTTTTGTCAGTTTTCAGGGCCAAATCCTGCATTTTTGGCTTCTCCAGGAGGCCTGGGCACACAGCATCCGACTGCAACTGGGAATTCGTCACCTCTCTCCCTGGACATGCAAATTTTACTGGAAATCCCTCAGCTAAGTAAATATATTTAATAAAATGACATCCCTGTGTATCCCATACCCTTTTCCACTAAGTTTTGAGGATTTTTATGTTTTAATTATGATTTTCATTTTACAAAAATACCAGAAATATTGGGAAGGAATGCACCAGGGGTTTTTAGAGTTCTTTTATTGAAATAAAAGGTTATAAAACTGCTTGATGTATTTTTTAAATTTATTGATATCCCTAACATGCAGACATTGTAAATAAGCTCATTAATACTCTTTAAATACAGTCTTATAAAATTAATTCTCAATTACTGCATGAGGTGATGGATCAGAAAACTGTCCTGTGTAAATTTGCCCACAGGAGTATGAGTTTAGAAAGAACTTTCACTAATCATGAAATCTGAGGATGGGATATTGGAATATTTCTCAAAATGCTGTCCCATACAGGAATTCTCTTCCCATTTTTTTTAATTTATTGAGTATAAAGCCTCTTCTCATGATCTTCTATTTGAGATGACTTCTCCCTTTTATCCCTCATAAGGAAAAGCTTTAACATGGAAACCTCCATAAATTCCTCTGCAGTAAAGTGACCCCATATTTCATTTAATTCTTGTAGTTCCATCATTTAATGGACATTCACATTCTCCTGTAGCCTTTCAGCTTTGTATCTCCTGGAAAAGTCTTTCCCCTGATGTCCTCAGGGGTTCAGATTTCAGAATCTCTCTTTATTTTTGGCCTGAAATTATTAGGGCTTGAGACATAACCTACTAGAATATGTTTTGTGTGTCATCTTGGTTTGGAGACACCTTGCATTCTTGGGAAGTCCTTTAAAGTGGTTTTTTGATAGAAGGACTAATTCATTTTAATTTACAGTGAGGTGGTCTTCAGCACCTGCAAGTTGTTGAAAAGACCTGTTGGCCATTTCCCTTTCGTTTCTCTTACACCAATAAAAGCATTTTGGAGTTTGTGAAGTCCCCAAGTTCTGTGTGGTTGAGTTTCTGCTGGAAAACCACTGTAGGTGGGAGGTGAAGCTGTGAAGGCACGTGGTGTCCCTAAGGACAGAATTGTGCCATCAGTCCTTATTTCCCTGAGGTTTTCATTGTTATCCCTGGATTGTAGTGGGATAAGTGTGGAATATGACTGTAGAGGTGGATAAAAGCATCTCCTGTTCATTGTCCACACTGTCCTTGAAGTGGAAAGGATCTGCCATTTCCTATTGAGGATCCTCTTCTCTCCATGTTTCCTGATGTTTCTGGACACCTTTCTCTCTACTGCTCAGTCAGTAGATCTCAGCCTCTTCATTTTGCTCCTTCCACCTGCTTGGTGACTGAGGTTGTTACAGGTAACACCTTTCAGACCTTGACTTTGTTCCAAACCCATCTTGACTTTGCTGCTGCCTGTGGACTCTGCCAGCCCCCCATGCCCTTGTATTTGGGGCCTTTGTCCTTGCTGACTCCAGGATGACTCTGGAATGGCCGAGGAACATTTCCATGGGAGACAAGGTGCATTCTGAAATGGGACATGGAAAAATCCCATTGAGGGTGACGCTGACTTCTTGGTGCAGGTTTTGAGCAGATATTGGAGAAATCCTGGGAGCTGAGCACTGAGGGAGGGATTCGAGGAGACCAGGGCTCGTGAGAGTCGTCAAGACTCTTTAAAGCCTTGTTTTGTCTTTCTTGAACATGTGGAAAACAAACCAGGCTGCAGCACTCCCTCCCTGTCAGGAGGAGGAAGCAGCAGGATAAAATCTGTTGGAATTTCCCTCCAGCAGCACTTCCATCTCCCCACCCGAGGGCAGTTGGGGTGAGCCGTGGCCGCGTTTGGGGGAACTCATCCCAGGGGATCTGGGTGTCCCAGAGCTGGGGACTCTGCTTTGTTTCCTGTAGCCCCACCCACCCCCTCAGCCAAAAATGACATTTTTCACCAACTGCTAAAGTCTCCTGCTCCTGCTTTAATGTTAATTTTGGGAGTTTTCAGCTGGACTCTGAGCTACCCCATCCAGGAATCCGCGTGGCAGCCCCAAGGTCCAGCCCCATCTGGGTGACAGAGTTTGTTTCCTTTGGCAACATGGATTTAACAACCAGGCTTCCAGCCCTGGGAATCATTTCCCTCAAATAGCTGCAAAATAAATGATGGGACATTTTCCAGTGCAGTGCTGCAACCACCCAAAACACCACTGTAAAATGCACAGAGGCCAGGCAGAGTGAGTGCATTAAGCAAGGCTTAGGGGGATTATGGAATTAAATTGGGAGCCCCTTCCACCCTTCCCCCAGTCAAAGACATTTGGAAATAAATATTAAAAATGGGTGTTAAAACAATGGCTTTGGCTAAAACCTCTGCAAGCAAAGAACCTCGTTGTGGAGGCTGTTGCTGAGCTGTGGACTGGTGTGTTCCCGGGGTAATCTCAGCAACACCCAATGGCCGTGGCTGGAACATTCCCAGAATGGCTCTGCTTCCCGAATTCCCTCTGCCGAGGAGAAGTGCAGCAGCACCTCGTACAGCACAGGACCTTCCCTCCACACCTCTGGATCCTGCTGCTGCCTTTGGCATTCCTTATCCTCTGCCTGCAATTCCCAGCTCCGTCCTTTTCCTGGCACCAGGAGCATCCTGCTCCTTTCGGGGAGAGTTTGTGCAATGAAAGCTTTGCTTTAATCTGGGCTGGATTTAGCCAGATGCTGCAATCCTGGGAAGGCTTACGCAGGGCTCAGGTCTGCCAGGGGGAACGTAGCCTTGATTTGATAATCTGGGACTGGTTTGTTTCAAATTAAAAACATAGAAAACATTTCAAACAGCTTTTTTTGAGCTCCTTTGGGCTTTGCAGTGGAACAGGCGCCCGGGTCACATATAGGGCCTGGCACCCATGAAATAGGTTTTAGGCTAATGAGGCACACTCTGCCTGCTTTAATTAAATTAATTAGAGCCAAAAAGAAAGCATTTACTATTAAAAGTCTTTAGCATCACAATAACACAATGAATTTAAATATTTAATATAAAAATACATAAAATTAAATATTAATTTCCAATACACTTATAGAGCCCATTTGACCCAAATGACCCCACAAATATTCCCTTACCCTTTTCTTTGCATCTTTATTAACATCATTGCAGACCTTTGTATTTAAAATCTTTATTTTAGTGCAGTTCTCTTGGTAATAAAATAAATCCATGAGACACCTGTGCAGCAAGAAATAGGATTTACAGAGATTTTAAGCTTTTGGGGGCAAACACAGTTTATTCTTGCCCATGTCACGGCCTGGGGTAGATGAGCACAATGACACCAGAGGCCGCTGAGTGTGTTAATTAGTGCTAATTAATAAAGCTACCAGTTTATCTTTGACCTTCTCACAGCCCACTGCAAGGGCTGAGGAGGAAAGACAAGGAATGAACAGAGGAATATCCTTTTGGTCGGAGTTTTTCCACGCCTGCCTCTCATCTCCGACTCCCCCAGGTGCTGTGCCCCCCGAGCCTTAGCAGGGAGCAGTGACACCTCATCCTGCACACTGGAGTTCCAAGGAATCCTGCAGCTCCGTGGGAAGCTGCTGTCCGGGAAGGGGCTGGGGATGCTGACTGCTTGTGACAAGTCTTGCCTGGGAGAAAACCAACACGGCTGCGGTTGGAAACCTGAATGATGTCACTATGGCAACAAAATAACTCACCTTAAAATAAAATGTGCATTGGAAGCAACCTCATGTGCTCAGGGAATAGAGGGAGGAAGCTCCTATTTTTCTATATGTATATATTTTTATGTTTATGTATTTTTTAATATTTTTTCATCTTCCTAGATTCCTGCCCTGTTACCAGATGCTGATGCAGATATAAAAAATATTTTAATTTCTCTCAGCAATGAAATGAGACAGAACACTATCAGACCTCCAGAAGAAGGAAAAATATGTTTGCTGGAGGGCAAGAAAACCCTGGAGCTGTTGATAACTACAAGTCATTCTGCTTGATGTAAGATCCAGACTATCGATATCTGCAGCTCAAAGCAATGATTCAGGACTAATTATTGCTAATATTTTTCATGGACATAGTCCATCTCTTTCCAACAATCCCAAGCTCCATTTTCATATTTGTTCTTTCTAGACAGGTTTGTTTTCCCATTGTTTCTGCATTAAACAACAGCAACAGGTGGAAATTTAGAGATTTCTCTGGAAATTCGAGACTCTCTGGCACCTTTCATCCCATGAGCATTGCAGGCAGGTTGGAACCATGGTGATTGAGCCACAGCACTGCTGGTGAGATGTTCCCAAGTTTTCTCAAAATCCTGGATGCTTTTTAGCCTGGAGTGAGTGACTTTGACCCCCTCTGTGTCAGGGAAGCCGGGATGGGAAGTGAAGTGCTGGGAGTGAAGCTGTGTGCTGTGCTGAGCTGCAGCAGCCCTGGCAGCTCCTCAGGGATCAAACCCTGGCAGCAAAGAGGAGTTGTCCTGTCTGGTTCTTCTGCTTCTCAAAGGCAAAGAGCATTTATGGGATGAAGCATAAGGCCATGGAAAGCCCAGCACCCCTGATGTGGTCCTGCAGCGACCCTTGACTAATCCAGAGTAAAAACAGAAACACAAATTGTCCAGTGTTTCACAGGGAAGCAGAAATCCGGCAACGCTTGAGTTTGAATCGTCCAGATGATACTCTGCAAGAGGGAGGTGTTGCTCTGGAAAACACACTGATCCCCAGGGACTGGGATCATGGTCCAGGTGGAGAGATGCTCCTGGTGCTCTGGCAGGCAGGGCAGGGCAGGGCAGGGCAGGGCCAGAGCTATTTTAAGCTGAGCAGAGGCAGCCGAGGCGTTGGCGTTGTGCTGACCCAGTGTGTGTGTGCTGGGGACAGAGCATCTGCCTGGGAGTGGGCAAAGAAGTGCCAAAGGCTCCACAGAGTCACAGGTTTTTCCCATGTTTTTTGCAAAGTTCAGCCCATTCATAAAAACCGTGGAAAGCTCAGCACATCCCAGCAGGAATTGCCAGCACCCACAGCTGCATGAGCAACTCTGGACTTCCAGTTCTTGCAGTGCAAAAATAAATATATTTACAGAATAACTATATTTAATATAATATAGTACAATGCTTATATAATATAATGTATAATTCTATATTATAATTATATTATATAATATAATAATTTTCCTCCCTCTATCCTATTTTCTTGGAGATTTGCACCCAGTTCAATGGCAGTGAAAATAATTTACTTCCAACTGCTTCTTTTATAGGAAACCAGAGAAAGTGGATTAAAAGGAATGAGGTTATGGAGCATGAAAAAACTCCAAAACCGCTGTGGAGGAGGGAGGAGAAGGTTCTGCTCTGGCCCTGGGTGAGTTCAAGTGGGTACTTTGGATACTTGGGTGCCAAATAATGCTAATAATTGAGAATGTTGCATTTTGACGTCATCAGCACAGCACCCAGACACTGCCTCTCTCCTTCCCACCGGTATTTCCTTGCAATCCCACATTCTCTGCAGCCTGTGATCACTGGGAGAGCAGGGAATAGCCGCTGTGGTTCCCTGCTCCTTGGCAGCGCGGGAGGGATGAGCCGAGATTGAAATCATTTCCTACCATTGATGTGAGGACGACTCCAACACCGGCTCCGGCTCCATCCGCATCACTCCTGCTCCCCATCTCTGCAAGGAAAAGTAATCACTTGCCTTACCTCCGGGTTTAATTAGTCCCTGCTCCGGGGCTAATTAGGAGCGCGGTCCGCGCGGAGGTCGCGGCCGGAGCTCTCCCTCCCTCTCCCGTTCCCGTTCCCGTTCCCGCTCCCGCTCCCGCTCCGTGCCATCTGCCATTGCCATGACACTAGCTTTGCTTTTCACGCCTGGCTGGGCGCGCTGGATGCGCGGGGTAATGGGGCTATTTTTCCCCCTTTGGTCTTTGGAAAGGAAATAATAATAATAAACCCAGGAGTGGCTGGAACTGCTGCGCGCTGCCCTTTTCCTTCCCACTTTTGAAGCTTTTTAGCATTCAGTTCTCCAGCAATTGGGAGGAAAATTGCCCTGAAAGAAAGAAACAAAAATCTGTGTTATTTTTTAAACACCCCCCGCGCCACACAGGCAGCTGCAGAGAATTTCTCTTCCAAAGGGATGATGTAATAGGCTTTGTCAGCCAATGCTGGAATGAATAAAACCCGAGACCCGAAATCCATCCAGGCTTTTGATGAAACTCCTGAGGTTCCTGGAGCAAGTGGTCGCCAAAATGGGCTGGAACCGCTGGTTTTGTCATGCAGATCTTGAAAGAAGTGAGATGGAGAGTCAAGGGTTCCAACCAGGGAGTAACCAACACCACCAGGTTTTGTCCCTGCTGAGGGAAGGGGACCTTGTTTGGGGCATCTGGGGACACCCAGCGAGGGCATGCACAGCCCTTGGTGCCAGGACATCAACCCAGGCTTCAACATCCACCACAGAGTCACTCCTGATCTGAACATGGGACCTACAACTACATTTTGTAGAGATATATGTGCATATTGAATATTTAATATTATATATAATATTATTGCCCAGAGAAGCTGTGGCTGCCCCATCCCTGGAAGTGTCCAAGGCCAGGTTAGATGGGGCTTGGAGCAACCTGGGATAGAGGGAGGTGTCCCTGTCCATGGCAGAAGGTGGAATTTGATGAGTTTATGGTCCATTCCCACCCAAAACAGTCTGGGATTCTGTGATTTAAATATATAAACTATACACAGATATCACCAATTCCTGCTGCAGCAATGAGCACATTGTTGCTCTCCCAAGGATGTCATGGGGTGCTGAGGCCAGGAGATTTCTCCTCTCACTCCATGACTTATCCCAAGTCTATCTCTAGCTTTCTTGGAGCCCCTTTAGGCACTGGAAGAGGCTCTAAGGTCTCCCAGCGCCTTCTCCAGAACACCCCCAGCTCTCCCAGCCTGTCCTCACAGCACACACACCACCATTCCTGTCACCCCAAATTTCTGCAGTGAAAAGGCTGCGGGGCAGGCAGGGAGAGCACCCAGCACTCCAGAAGGTTCCAGCTCTTGCAGGGACATCACACTTCCAAGTGATGGGGGAAGAATCATGGATACATTTGCCGTGGCTGCTCTCTGGTCCCTGCTGGCCTTGTGCATCCTCGCTGGGCATTTCTGCAGTGGGAACTGGGCCAGAGCTGCTGCCACCACCCCCAGCCCTGCAGAGCCTCTGCCACCGTGCTGCATCCAGTGCTACCCTGGGAGCTGTGGTGTCATCTCCTCATCCTGCTGCACCTGGATAACCCCAAATTCCCAGGGATGACCATGCTGTGTGCACAGAGCAGCAGGAACACCCAGCCAGGACCACCACCTAGAGGCCACAGCACCAAGTGAAGCTGGGAAGTTATAGCCAAGATAGGCCAAAAAGGGGATTGGAAATAATTCCTGAGCCCAAATGGAGCCACACTGAGAGCTGGGAGTCTGGACCCCTTCTTCAGCCCAGTGGTGGCCATCACCTCACCTTCAGCACCAGCAGCACCCAGCAAAACTGGGCCCTAGGTGGCATTTGGGGAGGGAGTTTTGCCAAGAGTAGGAGGATGTGGTGCCCTTTTCCTCCTGGGAAAAATTCAGCTCCAATGGAGAATATTCCTGGGAATACACACCTGCACAAGGGGGATGTGCACAGCCCAGGTCTGTGGCACAGAGCTTGGCAAGGACACAAGTGGTACCTTGAGTAGATCCATGCTGTGTGTCTGTCCCCACCAACAGCCTCATCCAGTGGACAGCAGGGAAGTTTTCCACCTTTCTAAGTGTCTGGAATGTGGCTGGAGAGGCTCAGACCAAAGTGGGGATACAAACCTGTGTCCCCTCACCCCTCAGCTCCTTCCAGAGGTCCAGAGCCAGGGACAACTCCAGGGCCTCTCCCACCACCATGGGTTGCTGGTCCTGCACTGGTGACATGTCTTTGTGTCCCACAGCCCCACCAGATCATCTTCCAAGAATTTGTGTAATCACTTCCTAAGCCATTATGATTCCTGGGCTCCATTTGGGCAATGAGTTACATGGTGTAATTACCCATTGTGTGAAATATATTCGATTCGCATCTGCCACTCGGTAATTTCATTTGGGGCTTCCTTGTTTGCTTTGTGTCTCCACACAAGAGCCACCGACCCTATTCACTGTCCCTGTGCCGCTGCACCAGGGAATACAAATCCCTCCTCCTTCCCCCCCCATCTGTCAATTCTTTGCGAGACAAAAAGGGTAATTTATTTAATTGTTGCTGATATAATGTCCTAAAAGTCTCCTTTCCCCTCCAACAGTTAATTACACTTGTTAATTATTTTAATTATTCCCACGGTAATGCTGTAGGTGTAGATGAGCATAGGAGTAAACGTGGAGCAGGGAAGCCAGAGTTTACTCCAAGATCTCCATTGATAACCACATGAGTGGTGACACCAAGCAGGGAATGTTTGGCCTGGATTTGGAACTTTCTGTTGGCAGCATGGAAGGATTTACAGGAGGGGAAGGCAGATCCTGCAGGATTTCCCTCAGATGAGGCCCAGAGAGGCGACTTCGGCCTTTCTCTCCTGGCAGAGACGGCACAAAATGGAACCACGGCTTGGGGAAGCACTTCTGCTCAGCACCTCTCTGACGGTGGATTTATATGAAGGAAGAAACCAAACCAAGCAAACTCGCAGCCCGCTGGAAAGCTGAGGCTCAGCCTGAGGCTTAGGGACAGCCCACCTCCAGCTCCAGCCGTGTTCCGAGGGGAGCGGCGGCCCCGGATCCGCGAACAGCAAAGCTCATTTGTGGTCCCGCAGAGCAGCCTCCGCCAGCGCCCCCGGAGCCAGGGTGAAACCCGAGAGCTGCCGCAATCCAAACCTTCTCCACAGCTCCTTTTATCTTCCTGGGGGGAAAACAAACAGCGCAGAAGCCGGAGCTTTGTGGCTGGGATGTCGCACATCTGGTTTGAGCTCCAAGAAATGCACTTCCACCCCCTCCCCGAATTGTTCATGTTAAATAAACAAAATCCCGGCTATTTTGCGAGATTCTGGCTCTGGATAACTTTGGAGCGGCTTTGACTGAGAATTCCAGGCTTGTGCTACACTTCATCCCCAGAGGAAGCAGCGCACCTCGCTCGCCGGGAGGGAGGCACTTCCAAAGGGGAACAGCCCTGGAACCCCCTTACCGGGAATGCTGCCGAGGCTGGGAGCGGGGGGTGGCCTTGACCACTCTGTGTTTAGGTTTCAATCCAGCGTTTTTCCCTGTGTTATTTATGCCTCCTCCCCTCCCCCCCTTTCAAGAACGTCTGGAATTGTTTAAGATGTGTCCAACTGTATTAAGTTGTCTTTTGAGAGCTTTATAGTGTCAACTGGATTCCCACACTTAGGAGCAGAGCTTTCCAATTTGCCGTTTTTCCCTTTTCTATCACATCAGCACCAACTGCCTTTCAGTGCTTTCAGGTGCTACTTCAGCCTGAAGTTCATGCTAATCCCTGGACATCGCTTGCAGATTCCCATTTGACACAGTTCCAGTGATTCCCTGGTTGGTGCTGCAGGAGGAAGAGAGTGTCATTCCTCTGGGATCTTCTCCCATCGGCCCCTTCCTGTTGTTTTCCAGCAGAGGTGGATAAATCAGGGCAGATCACAGAATCACAGAGTGGTTTGGGTTGGAAGGGAACTTATAACCATCTCATTCTATTCCCTGCCATGGGCAGGGACACCTTCCACTAGCCCAGCTTACTCCAAGCCCCGTCCAGCCTGGCCTTGGGACACTTCCAGGGACGAGGCAGCCACAGCTTCTCTGGGAACAGATGAAAGGTGTGGATGAAGGGGGTGGGAGCAGCTCTGATCCTCTCCCCATCCCCTCCTTGACTCACCCGAGCCCAATCCCAGTCATGTCCCTTCCAAAGCAGGGGACAATGGCCACGAGTCATCAGTGACATCTGCCCCCATGTCCGCGCTCACTTGTGACCAGCTCCAGCTCCTCCGGGCACTGGGACAGTCTCTGGAAGCCACGATGACGTTGTTCTCTCCAAGGACAGAGGCTCCTCGAAAGCCGCCCAGCGCCGGGCCCGGGGTGTTCCCGGCTCCTGGAGCCCATCCAGGGCATCAGGTTTCAGAGTGGGGGTTCCTGGCAGCTGCACGGGAAAGGAGCAGCACCACTGGGACAGTCAGAAGGAGGAGCCATCGTTTCCATTCTGGGGATTCAATTTTCTTTCTCCTTCATCAGATTAACACCAGTGTAACTCCATTAACTGCCAGGGAGCAGCTCTTGATCTGCAAATCAGACCTGTCGGAGTGTCACAGAATCCCAGACTACTTTGGATTGGAAGATACCTCAAATATCCTCTGGTTCCTCCCCCTGCCATGGGCAGGGACACCTTCCACTATCCCAGATTGTTCCAAGAACCATCCAACCTGGCCTTGGACACTTCCAGGGATGGGGCAGCCACAGCTTCTCTGGGCACCCTGTGCCAGGGCCTCACCACCCTTACAGGGAAGGATTCCCTCTCAGAATCCAATCTAAATCTACCCTCCCTCATCCTAAAGCCATGTCCTGTGCCCTGTCCCTCCACTGCTCGTCCAAAGTCCCTCTCCCTGTCTCCAGAGCCCCTTCAGGCACTGGTAAGGGGCCCTAAGCTCTCCCCACACCTTTTCTTCCCCAGGTGAATACCTCCAGCTCTCCCAGTCTGACTCCAGAACTGAGGGCTTTTCTCGTTCTTGTGTACAGTCACTTCACACTGAAAACACTGAACCTGCAAACCCCTTCATTTTATGTGCTTGGAGGGGTTGTTTTATTTCATTTTTCCCCATTCCCCTTTTTTTTTCACATCCCAAGGACCTCACCGTGATTTCTATTCTGTGCTTGCTGAGGCAGCTGTGCCTTTTCCCTCCCAATCCTCCTGTGCTGCTCCAGCACATTGCTGATGGTGAAGACCAGGATGGAGCCTGGAGGTGCCTCCTCTGATTTCTCCCTCCCTCCCAGGACAGTGACCAGTGTTTTCTAAGTGGTTTTCAGTGGGTTTATTGTTCTGAGCAAACAAAAGCAAATGCTTGCCCAGTTCTGTTGAAGATCCCATGAGGACACTGTGTGAGGACACTGTGCAGCTCTGGGAGCCTGCACCAAAAGCTCTATCATGGAATTACAGGAACATTTAGGTTGGAAAAACCCTCCAAATCCATCGAATCCAACTCTTTCCCCCACACTGGCAAGGCCACCAGCAGCCATGTCCCCAAGTGCCACATACACGGTTAAATCCCCCCAGGGTTGTGACTCCAGCCTGTACCAGGGCTGGAAAACCTTTTTTTCCCCCTAATATCCAACCTAAACCTCCTCTGGTGCAACTTGAGGCTGTCTCCTCTCAACCTGTTATATGGACACCTCACCATGGCAGGGTGTTGCCAACATTGCTCAAATCTCTTCCCACGACACCACCTCAGAACCATCCCTTCTTCAGATTCACGAATCTCTTTACCATTGCATCTTCAAGGTCTCCAATTGTTACCATGAATAATGATAATCAGCAATTCTATGGATCTTTCCAAACCAGCATCAGACCCAGTAACACCCAGAGCCAGCCAAGGACCTCAGGGAAGGCAGTTTCTACACAAATTACAAATAAACATAAAGAAGGTTGACTCAACAGTTTGAAACCTCTCCTTTTCAGACAAAATAAGCCAAGCTTGGGAGCTGCCATGGAGCTGGCCTTGGATTCAGTGTCTAGACACCAGGACAGCCGTGAGGAGGGTTTGGCATAAACCAGACAATCCATTCAGTTGTGCAACTCTCTCAATACCCCATGGCTCCGAAAAGTTATGAATTTGAGCAAAATGTTCTTGGGCAATTTTCTGTACTTATTTGAAAGAGGAATTTGATTAGAACAATAGTTATAGAATTAAGAACAACTCCCACCCTGGCACTCAAAAAAGAAATAACCAAAACCAAACACGCAGTTGTATGTTCTGTGGACTCAGATGGAGAGACACGACTTGGGGTCAGTGACCTCATTCCAAAGGGTGTTTATACCCTTGGCATATGGACGGATCCTGTGCTAAGAAAATATCAACTATATTCAGTGTCTGCTGCTGAAATAACAATGCTTGAAACACTCAGTGACTGGAGGCTGGAGCCAAAGACAGATGGTGCCACCACACCAGGGCTGGGAGAAGGAGCTTCACCTTCCTGCAGGGCTGGATTCCTGTTTGAAGCCCTTTTAGAGAAACCACTGGGGTGGGAAATACACAAATCCAACATTTCCAATATACATTTTCTCCCTGGAGCAGCACAGCCCCATTGGGATTTCTCATGGACTGCTGGCTAAACTCATGGAATCATGGAATGATTTGTGTGGGAAGGGAACTTAGAGATCATCTGATCCCCACCTTCTGCCACAGGCAGGGACACCTTCCACTATCCCAGGGTGCTCCAAGCCCCATCCAACCTGGCCTTGGACACTTCCAGGGATCCAGGAGCAGCCACCCTGGCACAGGGTGCCCATTCTCTGGGCACCCTGTGCCAGGGCCTCACCACCCTAACAGGGAAGCATTTTTTCCCAATATCCCATCTAACCCTGCCCTCTGTTTAAAACCCTTTCCCCTTGTCCTGTCACTACATGCCTGTATAAAAAGGTGCCTCTCCCTCCTTTTTATGGGCCTCTTTAGGCACTGGAAGGGGCTCCAAGGTCTCCCAGGGCCTTCTTTTCCAGGCTGAACACCCCCAGCTCTCCCAGCCTGTCTTCGTAGAGAGGAAATTCAGTGAAACATTTTTAGATATAAGTCAGGATGACATTTGAACTATTGTTGGATCATGTTCCAGTTGGGATGCTCAGTCTCCCTGGTTTTACCCACATCTCAGCACACTTCCACCAGGCACAGGGAATCCAGTTACTGCTCCATCAGTTTTCACTGGAGGAGAGAGCAGAGCATAGCCCAGAATCCCTGCTGGATTAAGGAAATACAGTGCCAAGCTTTTGAAAAGGCCTCTCAGAACTCCCTCCCCTTCACTGCTGAGGAAGCTGGAGCCCAGTTAACCCCAAGCATTTGTACAGAACAGGTGGGGCAGCAGGAATAAAAATCCCCAGTGCCTCAGGCCTGGAAAATGAAATCCACATTTAAACATCCTCTAGTGGCCCTGGGGGACTGATCCTGAACCCCACTGAATCCAAGACACTCTCGCTGAGATGCTGTTTGGGGCTTAGACACAAGATAAAATATTCAAGGTCTTGGAATTTCCCATTGCTGGGCTGTGGAACAATTTAATGGGAGAGAGAAGGTTTCTGCATTGCAGACATTTTTCTCTTTATTAAATATATCCTGTAGTTGGTCACGGATGTGAAGAGACTTCCTATAAAAGCAGGTTTTAGCAGGAGTTGATAAAGTTGCACACAAAGCTGTCACAACAGAACTGGGACTTTACTGCAGTTCACTTGGTCCAGCTGCTATGTCCCAATAAGGAGACCTTGATTAATGGGAAGTCACACAACTGAGGCAGAGAGGGGCTCGAGCCCCAGCCAAAAGCCCAAAGCTCTCCAGCCCCAGGGGCTCTCCCTGTCCCACTGCAGCTCTCCTGGAACTTGGGAGCTTTCCAGCAGCACAAGCAACAAACCACAATCAGCTTTTGAGGAGTCTTTTTTATTAAGATAAATCCAGCAAAATTCCTAACAGTGGGTACATACAACCAACCTGCCCTTTTTGAAAAGAAATGTTTGTATTTCATTTAAAAACAGGATTACACTTTTATTTATTTATTTTTCTTTTTTTTTTTTCAAAACTGACAAAATAAAATTACATTTGGGAAACAACAGATTTCCAGCTCTTAGGTTTTTTTCATGAAAATAGCTCACCTTCTTTATAAAAGCAACCCACAGAACCACTGGAATGTTTCACACGGTTATTTGTTTTGAGACCTCCCCACTTTAAGAAACCATACAACACATACAAGGGAAAAATTAAAATCTGAAGTCTGTAAGCATGACTTACACAAAAAGGGACACACTGACAGAAGTCAAAAGCTACCACCACTTATTCTTTCCATGTACCATACAAACTATTACAATCACAAAATTTAAAAACAATGACTTTTTTTTTTGTTGTTTTGTTTTGTTTGTTAGGGATTTAATTCCCAAGTAACCGAGATGAAGATGTTCCATAATTAAATTCATGCTAAAAAAACCTGCATTTATAAAATAGTTGATAAAAATATTCCTCTCTGTTAACAATACAGCATGGAGGTACGGATACCAAATGATGGAGATATAGGGCAGGGTTAACATTACTCGGACTTGGCTTCCTTATCATCAGATGCTTCAGCAGCTGGTGCCTAGAAAAGGGGTTGGGAAGAATAGAAATATTATTGGTAATGCTAATTGGATTCCAATCTAACCAGCATCAAAAAGAGACCAGTTTGTTAACACAGACATGGACAAGGCTTTGCGTGGATAGACAGGAATTCACAGAAAATACTGACACAGCAACAGGCTGATAGTTCTTAAAATGAAAACAGGAGTATTAATTAGTGAGGTAATTTTGGAATAAGTGTCTCAGAGAGGCAGAGGTTTGGAATGTATTTTAGACTAGGATCAATGATATGTTAGGGGAAGTTCCAGCTCTCATCACAGGGAAGTGGAAGAATTACACATTAACCACAATCCTGCTCTGCCGAACTTTGGGGAATCACTGCTCACCTTCCTCTATGAAAATGTGCTTTTACTTTTAGAGTCAACACATCAAACCTGCAAAGCTCCCTCAAAGCCCCTCTGAAGCACATTAGCCACGTAGTGCTTTAACTAATCAGCTCCTGATCTTGTTTTAGAAATGAAAGAATAAAGGACCCTTGGCTGGATGGTGACACTCAAGCCACGAAGAAACACCACTGTCAGCGACAACACAATGGGCAAAGAGAGCCCTGAGAAAACACTGCTTCACTATCAGCAAGGAATCTGCTGGGACAATCCATCAGCAGCTGATGGAGCTTGCAGCTGGACCTAGCAAAAGAGCTGCCACAGCAAGGACCTGTGAGAAGAGGCTGCAGATAAGAGACAAGACCAAGTTTACTTTGCAAATCTCTTGTTGAATTGTTCTGAGGCAAAGAATTGTTTTAAAGAATTGTGTAGAAGTCAAAACCACATTTCTGGCCCAGCACCAACCCGTGCTGAGCAGCAGAGGAACCCAACAGTCCAGAGGGGATGTGCAAAGTCAGCTCAGGGCTGGAGGGTGATGATCTCCCTGGGCTCCATTGATCCCCAAACCAGGGGCCGTGCTGTGAGCCCCCAGAGGAACCCTGGGCCAGCAGAGAGCACCTGTGGAAGGGCTCCAGCAAGAGCAGCAAGGACTCACAGGGAGAAGGCCATTCCTGCAGGCTGTCCCTGGGAGCTGCCCTGGGCAGGTACCACAGCTGCTCTGGCCTCCCCTGCCCCCACCCTCTGGAGCCCAGCAGAGCTCCTGCAGCTGCACTTCCAGCACATCTGGCTCTCTTCCCAGCTTTAGTGGAACTAAAGTACCTCATTAGTTTTGGTATCTCCATTTTCAGAGTGGTTTTCTTCTTTAGCATCCTCTTGTTTAGTTTCCTCTTTGCCTTTGGCTCCTTTCTTCCCTTTTGTTGCTGCCTTTTTGTCCTCCTTTTTATCATTTGCTGCTTTTTCTTTCTGTTAAGAAAACAGACAGTGATGTATTTAATCCTGATTTCCACCTTGTACATCAACATGTTCTCAACCTCCTTCCACACCCCAAACTTCCTATTGACAAAGATGAGATCAAAGTTGCACAGAAGTGTTTTCCTTCTCTCTGTCCTCAATGTGCTACAGGGAAGTGCAGAATATAAAAGCAGCCATGGCTGGGGTTAAAAGAATTCTTATTTTAAATAGGCATTCAATTAAATTAGCTAAAAAATGTTGAACTGGCCTGTATTTCTGCCCTGCTGCTGAAAGGCAGCCACAGAACAAAACCAATATGTGCAAACACCAGAATACTTCAGATGTGCTGTGAATGCCTATTTAGAAAACTGTAACAAAGCTGTAGGCAAAGGACTTTCCCCCTTCCCTGCCAGAAATAGTCCTGGTGATAATAAACCACTTCCGTGCCAGAAAAACTGGGGGTTCAACAGCATCACTTTGATAACCACAAGAGCATTGCATTTATTATTTAAGTGCAGTGTCTTATATGGGGATCAGGCTAAATCAAAACAAAACCCAAAACTTGATGCTTCTGTGGTAATAATCTTCCATAGGCAAGGTCAGATCCTGACCCAAATACCCAACCCTCATTAGTTTCACTTCCAAGGATGTGCCTCTTGCTGCCAATAAGTAACAGCACTGGCTCAGCTCCTTGCTTGATTAACCTACTTCCCACAGAGGAGCCAGAAACCCAGCAAGATCTACTCACAGCTGAGTGAGGATAAACAGAAAATCTCTGGATATACATTTATCTGCTCAGAAGATCTGTCTCAGTGACTACAAGTTATCAAAAAGTTACAAGAAGTTTCCTTTCTTACTTCAATCCCTCAGTTATTAATGCACAAAGTTAATTCACCTTAAAAATTAGCTGCTAAGGGCAAACTCAGAGTGTAAGGGGTAAAGTCACCTGATTTCTTCAATGATTAAAAATTCACCCAAATTAATGGCAAATCCTCCAATAATGCAGAAAATTTAAGATGGGGTCAGTACATTTGATGAGTGAGAATCACTTTCTTCTCTAACCTCTCATTCCTCAGTCTGAGGGATTTTATCCCACCTGCAAAACTCTCCTCCAGTGTGGTTCCCTGTCTGGGGGACACTCAGTATCCTGGTGCTGCTCGGCAGTGAGATTTAGAATTACAATTGTACTATGGCACTGCTTATTTGTTCCCTTCTCCCACTAAAAAACCCACAATAAATATTTACAGAGCTAAAATCAATTCTCTATGCTGGGAAAGCCCCTCTTCAGAAAGCACTGGAGGAGAATCCAGGGAAACTGACTTCCATGGCTGGACTGACTGGAGAGAAAGGATCCCCCACAGGACACAACAGGACCTCAGCTACAGCATTGTGCTCATTTTCCTCAGTCATTTTGCTCTAGACATAGCAACAAAAGTTCAATAAGGTCCTGTATTTTAGAAGT
The DNA here is from genome assembly GCA_013396875.1 of Vireo altiloquus. Classification (NCBI taxonomy): domain Eukaryota; kingdom Metazoa; phylum Chordata; class Aves; order Passeriformes; family Vireonidae; genus Vireo; species Vireo altiloquus. The sequence continues at coordinate 192,869 of VZRF01002083.1, forward strand.
GACAAAACTCCCAGCTCCATGTTTTTCAATATGGCAAAGTTAACAGGTGAAATCTGTTCTGACACACAGGAAATCATTCCAAGATCCTGAAGGCTGACAAGTAAAGCACTTGGGGCAGACATGAATTAAAAATGCCTCCACAATTCTTCCTCCATCACCCTTTGCACAGGTGTTGGTGCAGTTTGAGGAGCTCTGGAGAGCCAAAAGCACAGCTCAAGTGTCCTGGCTTCAAACAGCACCTCAGGAGCAGGAGAACCAATGCATTCCCAGCACAGCTTGGGGGCAATTCCCCAGACACAGCTCTCAGGGGATCCCTGCATGATCCCAAATGGAGATCACACCACCCAGTCGTGCAGTGGGGGCCCAAACTAAGCTTTGCCAGTCTCTGACAGCCCTTAACTCTTGCATCCCTGTCCCTACAACTTTTCACATTCAGTTAATGCAGCTTTAGTGTTTAAACCCTGAGACATTTCCATGAAAATAAAAAAGCAAACTTGGAAAAACCCAAATAGAACAATGTGGGTTCTGCTGCCCTGCCCTGGGAGCCACCAGCAGCTGGCTCTGCCCTGCCTGGGGCACCAGCCACTAGAGGGAAGGGCAATCCAGAGTGCCTCCATCCAGCCAGGAATGTGGTCTAGAATTCCAGCTGCACAGCCTGGATGGAACAGAAAAACCTTGCTCTGCACAGCACTGAGATGCCAGAGCTGAGCCCAGAATGACATGTGGGGTTCTCTCTTTTGCATGGCATCTCTGCTGCTCCACAGAGGATGTGGAAGGAACAGTTCCCTCACCTGCAAGTCTGTTATGCCACAGGCAATTGCAAGTTCCTTTTCAATGGAAAAAGCTCCTGGTTCCCAGCCTGTCATCCCCCTCTGCAACCAAAGCGTCTCTCCCTGCTGTGCTTTGCCCACCTCGCCATCCCAACCCACATGGAAAATGTGTGATGGGAACAGGTTAAAAATCACAGAAGTTTTGTTGCTGAGGTGCTTATTGGTTTTTGCATTTTGCAGTTTTTTTTCTTAGCTGCAAAATCCTAAATATTTACAGAAAAATCTAACAAAAAAGCACTGCAAACTGACGGCTGGGAGGGTGATAGGAAGGAGATGGAAAGAAATCACTCATGGATTGCAGAACTGCCCCCTTTGAAATTCCAAACTGTTGCTCCAAACTAAGAAAGAGCTTTAAGTAGTTTCTTTTTGACCTATACTGTCAGACTGCTAATGTTTTTGACATTTCCAAAAATATCCAGCCAAAGGAAAGGGGTCTTTAGAACCCTGAGTGATTAAAATGTGATAAACTGATAGCTAATTGCAGAGAGGGCCTCAGAATGGAAATATAGTAAGAAACTGTAATTAAAAGAATGATTTTCAATGCTTCCTCTAATTGAGTCTGTGATCTCTATTCCAAGCATCATTTTCCCAACAATGCATTATATGAAACTTCAGAATGGCCTTGTAAAGCAGCAGCAAAGCCTCACCACAAAGGATTACAAATCTGCTCAGTTTACCACATTCCTTCGGTGGAAATTGGATAAAATTATGTCTTTCCCATTCTTTTTGCTCACATAATTCCATCTTAAAGCTTTCAGGATGATTATGAAAATGTGAAGTGGTTAATTGTGGGGGTTTTTATCCCTGTAAACACCTCGAGAAGGAAAATATAACTTCAGTTCAAGACCCTTACCTTAGGTGCTGCCTTTTTGGGCTTTGGCTCCGGTTTGGGTGGAGCAGGTTTCTGCAAAAAACACAAGAAACAAGTCAGGTGAACACCAGAAATAAATATTTATATTTGTATTTTTATGAGCAATATGTTGGCAACTTTTGGGAATTATTTACCCAACAGTTGGCCCTGTAAAAAATCAATGGGGGAAATTACCAGGCTAAGGAGAGAGCGAGTGATTTACAGAGCCACGAGCATTTGTATGGAGAAATCCTACAGGGAACAAATCCATCCTGAAATCAATATTCCTTAACTCTGGATACTTGTGCCCACATGGAATGTGCACTAACACAGATGTTGTATCTCATGTGAGAAGCCTGTGATGTGGGGATGTTCAAGGAAAGGAAACATGGAATGGGCATTTTAAATACTGCAATACTCCAAGCATTCCTTTCCCAATTCTGGGGGAAAAAACCTGATAGTTTAACTGTCCCCATCCCAAGTGATGCAATATTAAAGGATAAATAGAGATACTCACAGCAGATAGCCTGGCTGACCTTCTCTTTGGCTGCACAAGGAAAGATATGACAGTAAGATTCAGAGAGTACATAAAGCGCAGCTTTCTCAGAATTGCCACCCAAAATAACTTGGCATCATGAAGCCCCATAGAAATCCTAGGATTTATGAAATTATGGGCATTATGGTGAGGGCCTTGATGACTCCCCATCCTTGGAAGTGTCCAAGGCCAGGCTGGACAGGGCTTGGAGCAACCTGGGACAGTGGAAGGTGTCGCTGCCCATGGCAGAGGGTGGGACTGGGTGAGCTTAGGATCCTTCCAAGCCAAACCATGCTGGGATTCCATGATCCTTGCAGGTCCAGCTCAGGATATTGTATGACTTCCTAGAAGTGCAGCTTAGCTCAGCAGTTCTCTGCTGCAGCCACCTTACTCCGCTGATGTGGTAAGGGATGAAATTTCTTAACTTGCAGGAGTTGTGAGGCTAAAAGGGCTATGTTCCCATTGGAACCGATGGTCCCTGACCTCAGCCCAGCAGAGCTGCTGAACCCCCAGCACCACCTCAGGTGGGGTCACCTGTCACCTCATGGGACAGTGATGGCCCCGAAACCCCAAAACCAGGCACAGGGCCACCCCCAGGGGCTGAACATCCCTCATGAGCTGCGTGGGGTTCCTAATTTCTGCAGAACCCCACAGGAATTCTTGGAGTGGGGACCACAAACAACTCCTACCTCCTCCTTTGCCTCTCCTTCAGCTGGAGCCTGCAAGGAAAGCGAGACACTGAGATGAGAAGGAAAGACCATTCCGTGTGACGCCACCTGAGCCCTGAGGGGAGCCGGGGGGTGCTCATAGAGCCCCCCAACACCATCCCCAGCAATGGCGGCCTCCCCCACAGCCCCGCCGCCTCACGGACTACAACTCCCACAATGCCCCGCGGCCGCCGCCTCTACGTCATCACGCCAAGTTCGAAAAGTTCCCGCCAATTTCCCCTCACACAACAAGGTCGCCGCGGGCCTCGCAAGGACAATGAGGGACAGCCGGGAACGCGGCGATCGCGCCCGCCCGAGGCGTTTCGACTCGGTCCAGGCGCCTCACGGCTCCGGACGGG